>APFE030197112.1:23943-37345 GCA_000404065.3 Pinus taeda | reverse complement strand
AAGGGTTTGCACCCTTGAGTAACTACCCAAACGTAGGACCTCAGGTATGCCCCTCTCACCCTAGAAGTAGTTATTTATAGCATAAACGGTTGGTTGTGTGTGTGTTTCTTAACTTAGATCATTTTCAGTCTGCTAAGGTTCCACCGAAGAACCTTAGGGGATAATTTCCCGCAACAGTTGGAAAACAAGTGAAGGTTGGAGCCTTCTGTAGGCCGGCGCCTACGTACTAGTAAATGGATAGGCTAGTACAAGGGCTAGGGGGTTGGAGCTCCCTTCCAGTAGCAGCTGGAAAACGAGTGAAGGTTGGAGCCTTCTGTAGGCCGACACCTATGTACTAGTAAACAAATTTTCTAGTACAAGAGCTAGGGGGTCGCAGCTCCCTTCCAGTAGAAGCTGGAGAATAAGATGAGGTTGTAGCCTTATGCAGGTGGGTTTCTGTGTACTGGTATAAGTTTGCACCAGTATAAGATTGTAAACAGGTTTTTCTTATATTAAAAGAAGATAGGAGCAAGGGGTTTTTTTCCTGCATTGGGTTTCCACCTTAAATCTTAGTGTTCATGTGTTTTTCTTATGTGTGATGGTTTATTCTGTTATTACTGCACATGGTTACTGTTTATATGATTAATGAAATATTGATTCACTGATTAAAGATCAACATATGATGAATTAACTAAATCATAAGTTTGTTGGATATATGCTGGTTGCTTTAAAGAGAGTTTCGTGTACACGCGAGTTACCTTCATTGAAGTAGTGTACATAAATTTGAGTATGAAGTTATTGAGTTGACTAATACTGATTCACCCTCCCTCTTAGTGATATTTCCAACAACTTTCACTTCATCTCTGTTTCTATTTGGGTTGGGTTATCTTCTTGATGGTTATCATACCTATGGTTAATCACACCATCCATCACTTTGGTTTTGGGTCAATGCTGCGAATTCATTCAGTGTTGTCGATATGTTCAAGAGAAGTCACTCAGTAAACTTCATCCTTTGCAATACTCATAAACCTTCATTTTCATGATTGCCATTCCTGAAAATTGTGTCGTCAGTCACATTCGGTCTTCAAAATCATTACACTCGTTTCGTGTTGTTGATTGGGGATACATCAAGGCCCTCCTGCAACGAGTCACTTCTTGTCGACATCAGCACATTATCCAGGAATTTGACTTAGAAACACCCTTCCAGTACCTTTAGGCTTGCATACATCAATGGTAAGTTTCTTGCTTCCGGCGACAGGTTGGCATCACAGGCCTTTGACCGAAAGACTTTGTATGGTGTTTGATGTCAAAACATCTATTCAAAACATGCAGAATGTACTGTAGTATATTGAGAATCATTATCATTATTGGTGATTTCTCTCGCATCTGTTAACAGCTTACATCATTGGTTGGTAATCAAAAGGTGTCTTCCCATGTTTGACTTCAGAAACATTTTCACATGGTTAGACTCGTACTTGAGAAAATGATTGGATGAGATAGAGGACCCCGGATCTAGTTTCATCCATCCGGGCTACGATTTTAGGAGAGTACTAAATCATCTATACGATGGATTTACACAAATGGTCATCTTATCATGGGTTTATATCTGTAGATGACTATCTGATTTATGTAAATGTAATGAAAAGTTTATATGTTGAGCATGGGTATGCCTTCCCTCAGTAATTCATGAAAAATTCAAAGATATCATGATATTATGTAGTGTAAATGTTGCAGGTCACCATCTTCTTCAGATCCTCCTCATCGCATCATAAAGCATATCACTCACCATTATCATTTTTGACTTTATGCATTAGGGGGAAACTGTTACAAGTCTATTTGGGCACATAACTCTCGATGATCAGATCAGTATAAACAGGGTCTATCAAACCCTAATTCAGTTGCTACATGCCCTAGACATGCCACCTCATTGAGTTATTTCATCCATGAGATTTTCCTAACTTCAAACCCTGTTGAAGTGCTTCCTTGGGTCTCCAGCGCACCCCTGGTCAGGGGTAAGTGCTCTGCAGAGCAGGTAGCCCCATTCAAGGCTATGTTGCAGAGCACCTAAGCCCAATCAAGCCTACGCTGGGTGAGAATCCTCGAAATATTCATTGGATCCTGAGTATATTCCTCCTTTCTAGTGCCTTTTAGAACGAACCTAGCTCCTATCCCATCAAGATGAGCCTGACTTAGGATAGTCTTGGATCATCAAATCATATATCCTCTCATCCCTTTGAACATGGAAACTAATCATCAAATTATAGAAAACCATTTAATGCCATATTAATGACAAAACCACTTGCATTCATCTATAAATTGGCCTCCCATCATAGAGCCAAGGGGCTTAGATATTATAGAGAAATAATGTTGGTTTAGAGACTTGAAATCATTGTCAAAGTAATGTTATGTTTTTGGATTGATGTTGCTATTGGTGTGATGAGGGCTTGGACTAAGCTAGATGAGTGACACGAGATCGAACCAAATTGGCTGTAACTTCTCCTTCTATCAATAAATAAAGTTGTTTTTTCCTTTTCCAATTATTTTGTCTATATATATAATGAATGTATGTTCAAATGTCGTCGATTCCATTTGTTTACAATAAATATATCATATGCTTTGATTGTTGTCGTATTTTGTTTATGTTGTAAGGTACCAATTGAGCGAATTCAGTTTGAGCGGGAGCGACGGGAGCAACTCAAAGGAGATCAAAGGAAGTGAAGGATCACAAGTAGGTTCTTTTATCTTATCTGTTTATTGTAGGAAAAGGTTAAACATATTTACTTCAATTTTTCTAAGTGTAACTACCCACTTAAGGAAGATATACTTATCCGTAGGTATAAATTCTGTATAACAAGTTCCCATCTCAGTCTCCCAGTGACCTCTAAGAAATTTTCACTGAGAGTGCTTGGAGCTCGCATCTCGGCTTGAAATCTACCTTTCGCAGTTTCAAGAGCCTTGTCTTCTTTCTCGGTCACCTACATCCGAAAGAGAAGGATAATGCATCATGGTCACCATAATGCATTATGAGTGATTGCAGATGCAGGTACATGGATGAGACATGATGTGATGATGAACAAGATGAACAAGGAGAGCAATGCGAAGAAATTTATTCGCGAACAGACGAAAAAGGAATGCATGCAAGGAGATTCTTTTGTGAACGGACGAACAAGGAATGCATGCAAGGAGATTTTTTCGCGAACAGACGAACACATGAAGCATGTCAAAGTACAAGCGAAGGAGGAACATGCATGTGCAAACATCAAGCAAACACCAAGACCATCGAAGGCTTCACACACCTTTCCATGCAGAGATGAAGCTATGATACACTAAGAGCACATTCATCACTCAGCAACACTGCAGCTCAACATGGACACCACCACCAGCATGAAGATACTAGCTCTATCGTGTCGAGTCATGTCTTGAGTCATGTTGGCCACATCACTATTGTGGGCTTTACTGTTGTAATCAATGTAATGTAACATGGAAGTGTAAGAGACCCACATCTAAATCTAAAGAGTCATGTAAATTTGAAGAGTCATGTAATTCGAACAATCATGAGGGAAGTCGAAAAATCACAAGGGCCAGTTTTACCCTTTGCTATAAATACCCCTCATTTGTACATCCAAAAGAATTTTCACCTTGGCTCCTTCCACATAGCCTTGAGAGTCTGTAATATTTTCTTTGGGGAGGAGCAGTGGATCCAATGTCCCGCTTATGGGGTTAGTGATGTATGGTGTACCGTTGTGTCTTGGAACTTTCACTTAATTCAAAAGCTTGTTAACATGCCAACACGTTTTCACACATGTATTGTAATTATTTATAAGAATATTCTTTGAACACTTGTAATGCATGTTGTTTTAACCTGTGTTAAGACAGTTGAACTATTTTGGTTGTTATAATACATATGCTTATGAAAAAGTGTTGTATAAGTTTTTAACATTTCTTTCCCATGTGGGCTACCTCGCCAGACACTAGACATAACCATTCCCATAAACTTGTTATAATGACCGTCACACTAGCGTGGACTATTCCACTGGGTGTTGTATGTGTTATCCATTCATTGTGTGTTTGTGACTGCCGCATCTGTGTGGACTAGTCCATCATAAGTTGTGCATTTCCTATCGTGTTGTGCGTCTTTGAAAGAGTTGGGACTCTTCCCTTTCGACTAGAGACTCACTTTCACCCTCCCCCTCTACGGAGAAAGAACCTTCACACAAGTAACACTAGCACTCACAAGGCATGTGAACCTCGTTGTTCAAAGACAAAGTAGACCACTCTCACGTGTTGACAAGCAAGAGCTAAGGAATATCTTGAAGATAATGGAAACTAGTCCATCGTACTGGAAGGGACTCCTACACCAAATGGTGTGAAGTCTAGTTAGGACTTCATACCGGGGAGATCCCCTAAATGTTGGCAGGTCCAACTACTCTAAGAGATTTTGCTTCATTCTCTATTCCTTGAATTGACCCTTTTCGAGGTAATACCCCAACTAAAGTTTCCTTTTGAAATCAGATCTAGCTCAAGGGTGTAAAACTGCAAGAAATTTGGGTGTAATTATGCCTATGGCTAGGTGGAGAGTGGTAATCACTTATTTGGTTTCCAACATTATTAAAAAGAAAAAATAAGTGTATTCATTTATTCCAAATGAACTGTAAATGTTGTTCAATGCGTCATGTTTAAATGTTAGGTTGAAATTTAATATGCACATATTGATGCAAGAGCATCTCTTATTTTGTAATTATGTATTTATTTAATTTCGAGAATCTAGAAAATTCTATATTTTATGAAGACTTCTAGAATTTGATAGAGATTAATAAGTTAGGATAGATTCCTAGAATTGAGAGGATTTCTCTCAACTTCCCCCAAATATCCAAGAAGGAGTTTTCTCTTTGAGGAATTAGAGAGTTTTCTTCCTCAAGAATAAATAGCCATGTAGTTCATTTGTAAACCCAAGTTTTGAAGAGAAAATAAATTATTAAATGTTATGTTTCTTTTTATGAGAAATTCCTCATCTGGTCTCTGCATCACATGTGCATCAATAGGATGAAAGATATCATATTTCCTTATTGAATATGTATGAAAATTATTTGAGTAAAATAATCAATTTTCTTGGATGTTTTTTTATATTCCCTCCATGAATATGAATGTTGCATGAAAATGAAGCCTTTCTCATATGTTAATAGAAATCATTCTATGTAATGTGTTCATAATATGAGAAGTTATCCTTGGGTTGTAATGGATATACTCTCTACTGTTTCACGAATCTGGGCATGATTATTTGTGGTACATGTTGTAATGGTTTGGTAAACCTATGTACCTAAGGTGAGAAGTATGGCACTACTTGGTCAAAGGCAGAGAAATGTATATTGGCTTAGGAAGAGGAGAAAGAGAGTCGAATAGGAATTAAGGAAAAAATCCCCCAAGTGCCTTATAAATTTAGATTTTTGGGAGGGCTTGATCCTAGCCCCTAGTCACATTAGGAACTAGTAGAAAGGGGGGCATATCATAATTTTCGGTCCTAGGAGGACCAATGAGATACAACCTATATTGAAAGAAACTTCGGTATGTCATGTTGGCAGAAACGTTTGATTGAATTTTAACCCATGGTTCAACCTAGGGTGTTGTTGACAGTGTTGGACCCGCTAGCATGTCAGGGGATCTCACCAGTAAGAAGTCCCAACTAGACCTTAGGGTGTTTGGTTTAGGAGTCCCAATAGTGGGTCGCATGGTATCACCTTGACCGTGGTTGTGTGCAGAGACAAGTAAGATATCGTTGTTGGTAGCAAGGGTGTGACATGTGCAGCAAGCCAAGGAAGGTGCATGAATGGTTGTAACACATAGAGAGTGGGGTGAGTGCGCCCCTTGGAAACCTATGAAAGCACGCGGCTAAGAAGGGGACACACGAGCAAAGGTGCATCAAAAATTGGAAACAAAATAAGATAACTATCCAAAGTGATCGTTAAACCAACAACACATCTCAATAAGATTCATACATACTTATACAGAAAGAGTCCATACATGCATGTGTAAGCAAATAGATAGATATATCATTAGAGTAACCAAGATAGCTGAAATACAATAAAAATATATACATGAAATGTGTTGGCATTTTTATATTAAGAAGTGAAAGTTCCAATCATACATTACAACCATGACCGACCACTAGTCTTGATAGCAGAACGTTACAGTCACTGCCGCTTGCTCCTCCAAAGAGATGTACTAGCTCTACACTGTGGAGAAGCCAAGGCTCATTATAATACTCTCCAAGATTTCTCTAAGATACTCCTATCGGAAGCTTGGTTAACCAAAATCTTGTACAATGAGTTTCGAGGTACTATAAATAGCAAAGAGTGGGGTAACCCTTGACATTCCCCCTTGTGACTGTTCACCTACCCTCATGAATCTTCAACTACTCTATGACTGTTACATTCAACTATCGACACTTGGAATTTCACTTTACAAGATGTTACATCCAATATGCACATGTACCCATGTGAGACAAAATAGGCTTGAGAAATCCATGCAAGACATCACTAAGACTCAGACAGTTGTGGGAACACCAACTCTTCAACATCCTTGCATTGATCAACGGTGGTGAATCGATGCCAAACTTGGTTGTCCATGATGGTGTCCGTGTGCTCAATGGTGACATCCTACTGAAAGCGAACTCTTGCCTTTGTTGCATCCGGGTACACTTGATATGGCTCCTTTGTCAAACTTGTCTAATAACATCTGCATCATCATCTTGAGTGCAGATGGACCAGCAACATACTGATGCATAGTGTCTGTGTTGATCTCCAAGTATGTGTTGGTGACCATGCACATCAAGTTGTCGAAATACATTTTCAACTCCATTCAAACTTATTTCTTGTCTTTGCCTCGGTGAGTGTGCCAAATGGGTGGGATTGCATTTGTGCGCACAATGCCATCCATGCTCCTGAATATCGTTACATGTGATCGAAAACACTGATCACCCTGTCTACTCCATGTCAGCTGCTAGATGGCTCCATAACCTATATGGGAATTGTTTCATCAGTCCGTGTATGTTGTGCCTCTTGTTGTGCTTGTTCCTGTTGCAACTCCTTTTGTTGTCTGTGCAACTCTTGTTCTTCCTTGAGTTGTTGCTTCAACACCTATAAATCCTTCTTTGTTTCTCTCTCTACCTTCGCATGATCCTCTTGTCACGTCGTCACCTCGTAGCCTCAATCTCATATTCTTCTTTCATCAAAATTGGATCTTCTTGAGCTTGCAACTTTGTTCCGCCTCTACGTTGTTAAAAACCTTCCTCTTACATTTGTTGCATGCAGGTGTGCTACCTTTTGCTCTTGTTGAAGGTGCTTCTCATTGTGATGCTGCTTCCATTTTTTCTTGATATCCTTGTCCATGAAGAACTTGAGGTCTTTATAGATAGGAAAGTTCATAGACACTTGATCGACTACATCCCCAGTTGCGCTCTCAACGACATCTTTGACCCTTCCCTCCTAGAAACCATTGTACTGATGCTACTGAGAGGCAGATGAACACCTGTGATACCTAGAGAAATATCAACACTCATGGAAAGAAATCTATTAATTGAAAACCATAAAAATTGAAGGACTAACATACAACATACCTGTGTGGTTGTCTGTGAAGATTGCACAATTTTCACTAGGAGGCTAGGAGACTGATTGCGAAAACTGCGCAAGGCACAATCTGGGCTATTGGGATGTTGACTAGCTACTAGAACTACACAATGCATAGTCCAACGTGCCCTACTGAGGAATGAAACTGCACAATGCGCAATTTCAGTCAGTAATGGCATGCAAACCAACAAACTGCATTTCGCAGTTTCTGAGGCTAGCAAAGCACTGCCTCCCAGAATTGCGCAATGCAAACCTAGAGGTCAGTGCTGGGCCAAATTTGTGCAATTTCTAGAGGGAAGCAAGAACCTTCACTTCCATAAATGCGTAATGCTAGCCGGGAAAGGCAAGGTTTGTGCCAAGGCAGCCCAGACTCGCCGACATGAAAATAAAAACATGAGAAGACTGAATGCATGGTGATACTGAGTGTAAACAAGAGTGAATGATCATGCATGCAAATAGTAGGTGCAGGATTCAGAAAACGGGAAAACATGCATGTGTGTGAGGCGGGTCACCACAATAGTGACCATCGGTGCGAAAACAGTGTCATGCATGTGACAACATTGAGATGCAAACGAAAACTGAAACGGTGCTTGTACAAGATAACATACATCAAAACAACAACAAGTGCTCATTGAACTCAAGCAGACAACACTTACATAAAGAGAAGCACAGAAAGTGACAAAAACGCAGTGCAAGACATGAGAAGCAAACTTACCCTGAAACAACTAAGTTGAAAGTGTCGAAGATTCATGGATACAATGTGGGTGACAGAGCTGCAAGATCAATGTGAGGAATGAGCTTTGCAATTTCCAATTCATAAATTTTGATAAGATTGAGGTTATGACGTGCATGCCACAAATCTATGTAAAAATGACACTTGGTGGGAGGTTTCTAAAACGATATTTGCATGCAATCTCCAATTGCTAAAAATAGATCCCTAAATCTAGGGATGCCTTTGCATGCTTCCTTTTATATTTTGGGAAAATCAACCCATGCATGAAAATAATTTTTTCTCATCCTCCGATGGAATTGGTTAACCTGAAGGCTCATGCAACAACTTGCTTGATTAAGAGAGGATTTTGTGCAATTTCTGGGAGGAGCTAGGCTAGATGTCCCAGAGGGATTGCGCAATTTCTGGGAGGAGCAAGTGACTACTTCCTAGAATTGCGTAGTTTCTGGGCTGAGCTGCATTGCTGGGCCAAATTTCACAATTTTATCAAGGAATCATGTCTGACTGTATTGTGAAATTTCTGAGCCCACTAGGCTACCTAGCAGATTTGCGCAACTTTTGGAGGGAAGGCTAGTTCCCCTCCAAAATTGTGCAAGTTTGTAAGGGAGTTTCTCAGCCATCAATTAGCTTAAGTCTGGAATGCAGGACTACGGGAGGGAGAGAGACAAGCTGACATGCACAGGCCGATAGGCCATTGAAACACAGCTGAAGCCTATGTACTTGACAGTGTAAGACATGCTGCTAAGGATGGTTGGTAAGAAGGCTCCAAAACGAAGCTAAGGGAAATTTTTGGAGGGTGGTTGTAGCCAATACAACACTTGGTGACACACTGGGAGATCTCCATCTCTCTACATGGACCTTGTTCATGAAAAGAAAGTCTAACACCTCCAGAAGTATTGTTCAGTTCTCCAATCATTTCGGATTCCACACTTGCTTGATTGTAAGATGTAGCATCTAGCATGCTCTTGATCGGTTGGCACACATTCCAAGCCAAGCCAACATAATTTTTTCGATTGGGATGAGGCGTATATTGGTGCACAAGCCATATGATAGTCAAAGTTTAAGTTTTCATCTCTAGTGTTGCTCCACTACCAGCAGGCCTGGATTGTACCTCGACGGAGTCATGCAGGAACACAAGCATCGCTCCGATGACAACGAGTCTGGTCAGTATCCCGGTGGAGTTACTTGTATCACCTCTTAGCGCAGGAAGCCTTTATCTTCTTTCACCTTATTCATTTTCATTTTTTCAATTTTTTTTTTCACATTTTCATTTTTTCACAACCATGCATAGCACTTATTCATTTCAGAGGCAAAAGAGGGATCCCGACTTATTGAGAGCATAAGAGGTTGTTCCTTCAAAGAATTAGTTTATATATATACCTCTGATGTTCTTGTTAAGGTTTTCCCCCTCCCCTTACTCTACTTGACTAAGCTGACAAGGATTAACCCAAAACAACCAACTAGAGTAGGTGATACTAGTTAGCGCGCAAGCATTGTGCTTTTACCAAGGTTCACTTCGAACATCACATATTTTCCATTGGTGTATCATGGACTGAAGACAACAAGTACTTCATGTAGATGCAGGATGACAGATAACCAAGTATTGGTAACTATACAAGTCCTCTTGTACTTTAAACAATTTGTTTCAAAAGTCACACACGGTGTCATGCGAAACTAACCTACAAAATTAAACAAGCAAACAAACGACAAAACAAAGCAAAATAATAAGTAAATGCATGAGAAAAGAGAGTAAGAAAACAAGTAGGAAAAAAAACAAACATGAAAAGTAAGAAGCAAACGTGCATGCAAGCAAACAAACCAAAAGAAAACACTACTCCTACTCCTAAGCTAACGGTGCATGGGTTTGCTTATGTAAAGTGATACTTCCAATGCAGCCACTGGCGCATTGGTCGACCCATGTTGGTAAAGGCATGGTTTGTGAAAAACATAGCTATGTGAACCAATAAGAAAGAAAGATATAGCAATGAAGACATACACACTCCGAGTTTAATCCACAGAACAAAAACGAGTGGAAGTGCATGACATGCAGTCCGTGGACATACCATGGTGTTGTGCGACAGTACGTGCAGATGTTAAGTGTATGCATTATCTTGACTATGAAATGCAAGCAAATGTGAGAAAGGTATACCACTTATGTTGTGCAAGTGTGCTTTTTGTGTAATATTCCTCCAATGCATGATCGATGGGATCATGTAGTTCGAGTGGAGGAAGTGAAATATGAGTGTTAGATTGACCTTCATTGCATATAGATGAGTGATGAGGAGCCTCGAGTGTTTCAACAATTTCCTGATGGGAAGTGAAGCCAACCTCAGGACAACAAGGACCTAACATAACCATCAGCTCGGGCTAAAGTTCCTCGACAGTCTGTGAGGTTTCGACTTCGTCAACAGATAGATCATTGTAGACCAATTTTTTAGATAGATTAACAATGATTGAATCAACATCATGATCAGATGAAGTTGTAGAGATATCACAACAACCAATATCAAAAAAATATGGATGGTTGTCGACATGCTCATGATTTGATGAATCACATAGAGGGGTAGATGAAAAGCAAGAATGTTCACCCTCTGCGTTTTCAGAAAAAGCAAATGAAAGTCAAGTGGATCTTCAGTGAATGATTTGTCCTCTCCATTGTTGGATGATGGACTGACATCCATTGTTTTATGCAAATGATCAACAATGGGTGCATCAGTAGACGGATATACACATGCAAAATCAGGGATGGCATAATCAACAAGGATCTCAGGAAAAAACAGAGGAGGCGCAGATAGAAGGAAATCATCCTTCGCTGCGGGTTAATGTTTAGGCTCCCAGCCATACTCTTCGTGAACGATAGTGCAGGTTGGTTGTGAACACAAACTTTATCAATAACTTGATCCTCGTTCACAACAAGTGTAGAGTCCAGAATGGAAGAACACAAGACAGTGCAATCCGGAAGAACATCAGAATATGAAGATGAAGGTTGAGGTACGAAATATATGTGACAACCCATGGGATTAGCAACTAATTCTATGTGGAAATGGAGCGAAGTGATGTTGGGAGGATGTGACAGTTGAACAGACATGTGTGCATTTTCTCCCACGTCACTCTGTGGTGGTGGAGTTGTTTGATGAGGGGACAACAGATAGTCACTTGTGACAACGACAATGTCTATATGTGATTGCGCAACTCCATCACCAAATTATGATGAGCGAGACTTGGACTTGAACTTATTCTTAGGATTGAAAAATTTGGTAAGACAATATTCAAATCTTTCCATGAGATATTGGAATTTCATCTGACTTTTCAGAGCTTGAAACTGCAATACACAGAAGCGGTCCAAAAAATCCATAGGTGATTCTTCTGGGGTCTTCCATTGTTTTAATTTTTTTTTATCAAGATGTTCTAGATAAAAATTATGGAAAGTAGATTAGATGATATCATAGAACTGCTCAAGTGAGTGCACGCTGCTGGGTGGTAGACTCCAGTACCACCGTAGTTAGGATTCGCGAAGTGTGTATGAAAGCAGCACGCTGACCTCTTCTGCATAGAACTTGTCTTCATCCTCAAGGAATGCATAGAAGTATTCTAAGTAATCTAGCCAGGCTGCTTTGCCTTCAGCATCATACATGAATTCAAAAAAGAGATCAGTAAACTCCCTCGTGATTTCGAGAGGTTCAACATGCAAAAATAATTGCGGAGGGATGAGTGTGACAGTATCCATGACAGTTGTGAAAAGGTTTAAAATTGGATGAGAGGACACAACTTGTCAACTGGCCCTCCTTCTAGCACCAAAATTTTGACGGTGCTGGATCCGCCAACATGTCAGGGGATCTCCCCGATTCCCAACTAGAACTCAAATCGTTTGGTGTCGGAGTCCCAGCAGTGGGCCGTACGGTATTTCCTTGACCGTGGTTGCATGCAGAGGCAAGTAAGATGTCATTGTTGGTAGCAAGGGTGTGACATGTGCAACAATCCAAGGAAGGTCCATGAACAGTTCTAACACACAGAGAGTGGGGTGAGTGCACTCCTTGGAAACCTATGAAAGCACGTGGCTAAGAAGGGAATGCACGAGCAAAAATACATCACAAACTAGAAAGCAAGTAAGCTAACAATCCAAAGTGATGGTTAAACCAACATCACATCTCAGTAATATTCATACATACTTATACAGTAAGAGTCCATACATGCATGCGTAAGAAAAAAGATACATATATCATTAGAGTAACCAAGATAACTAAAATACAATAACAATATATGCATGAAACATGTTGGCTCTGTTATATTAAGAAGTGAAATTTCCAATCATACATTACAACCGTCATCGACCACTAGTCCCGATAGTGGAATGTTACATTCACTTGTGCCTGCTCCTCTAAAGAGATGTACTAGCTTTGCACTGTGGAGAAGCCAAGGCTCATTACAATACTCTCCAAGCTTTCTCTAAGATACTCCTATCGGAAGCTTGGCTAACCAAAAGCCTGTACATTGAGTTATGCGGTACTATAAATAGCAAAGGGTGGGGTGACCCTTGACATTCCCCTTTGTGACTGTTCACCTACCCTCATGACTCTTCAACTGCTCTATGACTGTTACATTCAAGTATCATCACTTGTACTTCCACTTTACAAGATGTTACATCTAATCCGCACATGTAACCATATGAGACAAGGAAGGCTTGAGCAAGCCATGCAAGACATCACTAAGACTTGGACAGTTGTGGGAAGACCAACTCTTCTACATCCTTTTGATGATCAACGGTGTCGAACCGATGCCAAGATTGGTCATTCGTCATGGTGTCCGTGCGCTCAATGGTGACATCTTGCTGAAATCGAACTCTTACCTCCATTGCATCCAGGTACAGTTGATATGGCTCCTTTGTCCAACTCGTTTGATAACATGCACATCATCGTCTTGAGTGTAGCTGGACCAACAAAATATTGATGCATAGTTTGTGTTAGAAAATTATATATTACGGAGCAATGGAACACATGAAATAATGCAGAAATATAAACACAAAAAACGCACAAAACAAGAGAGACACAGATATACGTGGTTCACCCAGTTT
>APFE030197111.1:44353-57124 GCA_000404065.3 Pinus taeda | reverse complement strand
TTGAATACCTCATCCTTGTGATTGGTGGGCATGCAATAGTCTAGGTATCTATCCAAAAATGTTTGTTTCATATCATTCCAAGTCCTAATAGATTGGGTGACTAATCCCATGAACCAGTTCAAAGCGGCTCCCTTTAATGTTGAAGGAAACAATTTGAGTTTTTGAGAGTCTTCCATATAGTCATAAGTTCGGCACACTACTTCAAACTCAAACAGAAATGTTTCAGGATTCTCACTTCGCAATCCATAAAATTTGGGGAGGACAGATGGTGAGATTTTTTTCATCGTTGTGTGAGTTTCCTCATCAACTATAGGGAATCCAAACTAGTTATCTCCTTCCCTATTTCTTCCATTATTACCTCCACCTCCACCATTGTTGCCTCCATTATTTCCTCCTCCTCTACCTCTACCTCTACCTGCGAATCCATCTACTACTTCCTCTGTCATGATAGTTTCTTCAAAGTCCTCAGATTCCTCTGGTTCTTCTATCAAGGGTGGATGAGAGGGAGTTTCTTCCTTTTCTTCTTCAGGTGATTCTACTTCTTTAATTACAATATGCTCTCCTGCAGAAGTAAAGAAAGGGTCTTCTCCTAGATGAGATTTGGTAGATAGTGTAGGAGAATCCTCTAATTCAGCTGCTGCTCCTTGAATTCCAGGAATCTTAAGGCTAGGAGTAGATGGTGGTGAATCTTGTCTATGCCTTGAAGAAGTTGGAGTTGTGAAAATCAAACTCTTGGCTCTAGCTATAAACCTTCCCCTAGAATCTCGTGCTCTATGCATGTCATTTTTTATTTTTAAGTTGGGCTAATAATTCTCTTTCTGATCTGCTAGGTCACACTAGGTGTAAGAAGAGAGCATACTTAAGAAATTATTGAACCAATAACTCTCTTTTCTGATCCTTCAGATCACACTAGGTGCAAGAGGAGAGCATACTTCAAGAAGTTAT
This sequence comes from Pinus taeda, assembly GCA_000404065.3. Taxonomy (NCBI): domain Eukaryota; kingdom Viridiplantae; phylum Streptophyta; class Pinopsida; order Pinales; family Pinaceae; genus Pinus; species Pinus taeda. Next base: position 56,179 of record APFE030197111.1, on the reverse strand, counting down.
CAAATTTTTCCTTTTTTTTTTTTTTTTTTAAATTGGCTACCTAGTTACACTTCTCCGGCAACGGCGCCAAAATGTTTGGTCAATTTAGTGTGTCATAAATTGCTACATTAATTTGTCATCCGGAATTCGTAAGCTGATGAAGTGTGGCGCACTATATGTGCAAAATAACCTATCTCTTAACTCTTTGTCGTTTTTGGTTTTTTTTATTTTGTTTTTGGGTTTATCTTCGTTGATTTCCTAATGTGAGATGGAAATTTTAAAAGACAAGTATGGATATAAATGTTCAAAGCAATGATGTCATTTATAATGATTTCCAAAACTTCAAACTTAAAAATGGGTTTAAAACATGCAATGATAAAATTAATTCCTAAAAGAAAATGAAAATGTGCCACTATACTAGTCAAACAAACAGTTAACTATTGATCATGAAACCATTATCCCTGCTGCTGTCTAAATACAAAAGAAACTGTACTCAAAGAAATCCAAAAATTGCAAGTAAAGTAAAGCTAAAATCAAATTACATCAACTCATATTCTGACCCCTCGCCAGTTAGTCTCGCTATGGCTTTCGGAGGTAATCATAAACACTTGAAGCAATCCGATATCTAATTTGCAGAAGAGTAAACTAACATCAAATTACACACTCATACTTCAATCCCTCACCATTAGTCTCGCTATGGCTTTCGGAGGTAACTGATAATGACATGAGCAATCCAATATCTAATTTGCAGAAAAATAAACTAATATCAAATTACACACTCATACTTCAATCCCCCACCATTAGTCTCGCTATGGCTTTCGAAGGTAACTGATAATGACATGAGTAATCCAATACCTAATTTGCAGAAAAATAAACTAATATGAAATTACAAACTCATACTTCAATCCCTCACCATTAGTATCGCTATGGCTTTCGGAGGTAACTGATAAGGACATGAGTAGTTTAATATCTAAGCTAACTAATAAAGCCAATGAACAGAACTAAAATAAACAAAACAGAGTTGGAATTAAAAACTAAGAAATGTAAGTCAGCAAAAAGATAAAACTGATTCCATGTCATTAGTCATTGTAAAACTATGTGCAAATGCCCGGGCTGCCTACTGTAATTTGGAACAAATACACTGATTAGCATTAACAGCAATGGAAAGCATGTAAAATTATATACAAGTGAATAACTATGGCATAAGAAATGAAATATATACAAGTGAATACTATGGCATAATGAACGTAAAAACACAACATGAAACTATACAACAATAAACAAAACCTCGGCGTGTGCAGGGGCCCTCTACACAACCTCGGGCAACAACTATCAACCATGAATTATGCTTAGAAACAAAGTCTTCTCATATATTTAGAATGCAGTCATAATGTCGAAACAATGTCACAGCACAGTGGGCTCATTAACAGTCAACAATACATTCAAAAAACTAACTATGATGCGTATGGAGACACATTGTTTATAACAGAAGGCTACATAACTGATTTCCTAAAAACTGCGCTGACAGAGGACACGTGAACGACAACATCCACGGATCTAGCATCATGGTTGCCGAGATGATGTAATCTAATGAAAGCGGCTTGTTGGATTTACATCGTGGGCAACCTACAGGTGTCAGCGTGCCTCCAGAAGTCTAGAAACGGTCACGGAAGTCTTCACGTGCTTGAAATGGAGTCTTGTTGTTGTAGGACTTCTCGTGTTTGACCATCGGTTGACCCCCGTTGACTACGACCTCCTTTGACGAATCCAGCTAGACCAATGGGACACGAACCATGTCCACATCATTTCCAACTTGCCCATGTGGTTTGCTCTGCCTGATGATACCTGCAATGTAGACTTTAACAAAAACACCTGCGGAAAGTTGACCCAGCTATGGAAAGTGACAAGATTCCGCAGCTCATAAGCAAAAATCTAGTCCAAACAGCAACACAAAGACATAGTCAAGAAACCACTTTAATTGCTCTTTTTAACTAATATGCAATGATATTGACAACTTAGGAGGTTTAGGTAAATGGAAATAAGCTAGAAAAAGGTGTAGGAAAGATGCAAGTTTGGGGCTCAACAGTTCTCAGACAATTCTCAGACCAATAAAAAACAACATGCCAAAATCATGCAATCATTCTCATTCTCATAGAGCTTAAATAAAAAAACTCTATCTACAACTCAGAATCTAAACTCAGACTCTAGACTGTAGCAAAAAAACTATGATCTCTGTCTCAGGCTCGCTTGAAAAATCTTTGAACTTGTAGCAGACCATCAACAATTCCCTCCTTGTCGGATACAGGGTGAGAAGTATTCTTCATCACTACAAGGCTGGTTAGCATTCTCAAATACATCATGTGGTATGACTTGTAAATACCAAGAAGCAATCGATATGAAATTTAGTTTCTCTCTTGCAGTGGTTTTCTTTTTGGAGCATTTGTTTCAATAGTGATTGTGCTTTCCACAATGCTCACACGGGTGAAGATCAAAACACTGATCTTTCATGTGTCCAACTGTATTACACTTTTGGCACCGATCAATTTGTTCTGGAACAACACCATCCAAAAATCTAGTACTTCGAAATTGTATAGGTTTAGCAAAATCAGGAATATGAAAAGATACATTTAGGACATCCTTGTTATAACCCAAACAAGTTCCGTGTTTGTTATGTGTAATCTCTTTCCATGGTATTATAATTTTTTTTTGGAATGACAAGCTTCACATTTGTATGCAAATGACTCTCACACACACTTGCCTGAACGTGACTTTCCGTTGCACCCAAATTTTCTCCTAAAATTTCTTTACAAATTTGATTAAACTTTGTCTGTTAATGGGAGTCATGTTATGATACCAACTCACAAAAAGATAGAAAAGATAGATCAATGCCTTATAAATCAGCCTCTTCGAGGGGGCAACCTCCTTTACATTACACAAATGAACAATTCTTGGATGATACAAATGACAAGACCTCATTTCTATATATAGGAGTCTAAGGGGTCATAATGTAATCAGAGCTGACATTACAATAATAATGTAAGGGTACAAAAATAACAATAGTGGGCTTCTATGGGTTACAATAATAACAATTTGCAGATTACATGGGCACAAGAATATAATAAGGGGGTTTCACTAATAACAATAAGGGGTTACACTAGTAGTATAGGGACCTAACATGCCCTTCTCCTTCAAAAAGTGTTGTCCTCAATGCTTGAATAGTTCTGGATGCTTTTGTATAAAATTCTCGTTCTCCCATGTGGAATCTTTAGAGGGTAAGTTCTTCCACTTGATGAGATACTCTGAAATTGATTGATTTTGTAGCTGTCGGGTTCTTGTTTCCATGACTGCTTCAGGTTCCAATATGATTTTTCCTTCTTCGTCAAGTTCCGACAATATTGTTTGAACTGGGAGCTTGTCACTTATAAACTTCTTTAAGCATGAAACATGGAAAACTAGGGGCACTCGGGAAGATGCAGGAAGATCCAATTTGTATGCCATAATACCAATCTTTTGCAACGCCTTGTAAGGACCATAGTACTTTGGTGATAATTTATTATCCTTGTTAGCTTGCTTGAGGGACATTTGTTTGTATGGTTGTATTCGTAAAAATACACAATCGCCTATATCAAAACTTCTTTCGCTGCGATGTTGATTTGTCTGTTGTTTCATTCAATTCTGTGCCAAAGTTAGGTTATCCTTTAAGAGTTGGAGAACTTCTTGTTGTTGAGGGTCTACCTTAACACCTTTATGAGATACAATATGACCCAAGTATTCCACCTCTTGTACTACAAAGAAACATTTGGAGGTTTTTCATATAATTGTATCTTGTCCAATAGTCTGAGTACTCTATCATCATGTTGAACATGATCCTTCTAACAGTTGCTATAGATTAGTATATCATCAAAAAATACTAATACAAATTTTCTAAGGGTTTGAAAATGGAAGTCATCAAACCTTGGAATGTAGAAGGTGCATTGGTAAGGCCAAAAGGCAAAAATTCATAATGACCCTCATGAGTTCTAAATGTTGTTTTCGAAATGTCTTCAGTCTTCATTCTAATTTGAAGATATCTTGCATAAAGGTCCAACTTGCTGAAGTAAATTTCTCCATGAAATTCATCCAATAATTCATCAATGAGAGGAATGGGAAATTTATCTTTAATAGTCAGCTTGTTGAGCTCTCTATAATCCAAACACATGCGCCATGATCTATCTTTCTTGTGCACCAATACTACTGGAGCAGAGAAAGAACTTTGACTAGGTTGAATTATACCAGCCTCTACATTTCTGCAACCATACATTCAATTTCACTCTTTTGTCAAAGGGATATCTGTAAGGCCTGATGTTTGGAGGAACACTTCCTGGAAAATGAATAGCATGATCATGATCACAAATAGGTAGGAGGTCTTTGGGAGTCTATATACCTTGGAATGATTGTCCAAGACTTTTTTGAGATCTGGAGAAATAGATGATTTCGATGTGGGAACCTCTAGCGAACATAATTGTGCAATTACGCCACGTTGTTATTCCTTTATAAGCTTTGTCATGCCATTAGAGCTGATTATCTTTTTCGGTTTCCCTGCGATACCTCTTAATTCAACTTCCTTTCCTTCTGAAAAAAATTCAAGAAGAGTTCTTGAAAATTAAAAGTTATCATACCCAAAAATTGTAGCCATTGGACTCCTAGTACAACATCAACACCACCCATTGGAATGGAAAGCATTGGACTATTAAAAACATATTCTCCCATGGATAACTTGATATTATGACACTTTGCATAGAAATTTATGGTTCTTTCATTTGCAACCATCACTTGACACCCTGGTGTTGGATATAGGAAGAAATCCAATTCCTTTGCTATCTTATAATGAATAAAATTATGGGTACTGCCTGAATCAATCAACACTATTACCTTTTTCTTCTTGATATGTCCTTCTATCTTGATAACTTGAGGAGTGATAATTCTTGCCAATGCATTACAATATATGGTCGGCTTCATTTCTTGATGCTCGATGTGATCTTTCACTTCTTGAACCTTTTTCTTCTTGATATTTCCTTCTATCTTGAGACTTTAAGGAGTGGTGGTTCTTGCCAATGCATTACAAGATATAATTGGATTCATTTATTCTTTCTCTGGGTTTGGTTCCTAGAGTATATCATCTTCTTTTGATGTTCCTTGATCCTTTTCTTCCTCCTCTTCACAATCTATGTAAAATAATTTCTTCTCAGTACACTTATGACCTTTAGTGTAAACCTTGTAGGTTGTGGAAGGCTAGGAGCAAAAACACTTCCATATTGATAGTTGTGAGTTGTAGGATTCCTTGTTTCCATAATTCCAGTTTCAATTTTTCTTGCCAACCTGAATACTTTTTCCAATGAATCAGGTTCCCAAAGACGAACCTCATGTTGAATGTTATCCTTTAAAGTCCCTATGAAGACATCAATCCTTTGCTTCTCTAGATTATCATTTACCCTTATATTCAATTTTTTGAAGTCCTCAATATGCTCTGCCATTGAACCCTTTTGTTTGAGATTTATCAATTGGCTAAAGAAGGTGTTGCTCTTTGTATCCTCATAATGTGCTATCATTTTCTCCATTAAAATTGACCAAGTGACAAGTGGTTTACAAGACAAAGCCCTTTCTACTATAAAAATTGATTTGATTCTAAATATAAATATGCAATACATATCTTTTGTAACATTTGTACATCTTGTCGATCAAAATATCGTTCCATCTGTAGTATCCAATTTACCGGATCTTTGCCATCAAACTTCCTCATATCGCTTTTTCTTGATTTTAGGAGCTCGATTTTGAAATGACTGTAACTTTGTAATTTCTAATCTCCAACGTCTGAAATTACTACCTTCCATAGCCCTCTGTGTCCTCTTTCCAATGCCACTAGAATGATCAAAATTGGATTCTCCAAGAAGGAGTTATGCCCAATCTCCCAAGATGATATGCTTATATACTTTTTTAGTGGAGCGAACTTGTACGAAGTGCCACGTGTTACTATTTCGACCTTCGAACCTGAAAAGAATATCCAAAAAATTACAATCCATCCTCTTTTTGTAGCTTCTTACGAAATTTCAATCTGATGCTCAGAGAGAAAGTTGTGATGATTTTCCCCAGTTCACTTGTTTGGAATGTAATTCGGGAGCCTGCAGAAGCCCTAAATGTCTTGGATGGTATCTCTGAAAATATAGCGAATCAAGATTTGAAATTAGGCCCTGGGCTTCATCATGATTTTGGATCAAATGCGTTTTAATTTGGAGAGTCTGCACCTTTGTATAAAACAAATTATAGCGCAAATTCCACAATGACGTGTTTGAGATAGAATTCTAGGGCATGCAAAAACCCTAACTTCCTCATATCATATCTCCGAAAATATAGCGCAACAAGATCTGAAATTCAGACCGGAGATTCAAAACGATTTCGGCTCAAATGGGTTTTGTTTTGAGCTTCTAAAACTTCGTAGGAAAAAAGTTATATCGAAAATTCCACAATGCCCTGTTTGGAGTAGCGAAACCCTAGAATCCAAAGCTCTGGTACCAAATGTTATGAAACCAACTCACAAAAAGATAGAAAAGATAGATGAACGCCTTAAAAATCAGCCTCTTCGAGGGGGAAACCTCTTTTACATTACATAAATGAAAAATTCTTGAATGATACAAATGACAAGATTCCTTTCTATATATAAGAGTGTAAGGGGTCATAATGTAATCAAAGCCGACATAACAATAATAATGTAAGGGCACAACAATAACAATAGTGGGCTTCTATGGGGCACAATAATAACAATATGCAGATTACATGGGCACAACAATATAATAAGGGGGTTGCACTAATAACAATAAGGGGTTACATTAGTAGTATAGGGACCTAACAAGTCAACTGAAGAAAGCAAGTTCTAAACGTAAACAAGTTCAAAATCACAACACTTTTGATGAAGTTCATCTCTCTGGAATTGGGATTCGAGTTGAAAAAACTCATCTTTTCTTGAGCATTTTGCAAACAACTTCTATTGCCATACATGGTGTCTTTACTGATTTGGACTCTATTATGAACTGTATATGATATTAGGCTACTTAATAATTCTAACAAATCACTAGCTCTCATCATTTTATCTAGCTTCCTATTTGAGAAAACTTGCAACTTTGAAAAATGTGTCAACTATGACTAAAAATGCACTCAATACAAACAAATTTACAATGATTTAACTAGGTGTCAGGTTCAAGTGATCATGTACCCATTTTACAACATTTAACTAGGTGTCAAGTTCAAGTGATCATGTACCCATTTTACAACATTGATGATCCACTTTAAATTAAACTTTGAAACTACCATAACTTTAACTTCAAATCTTCAATTCAGACTTTGACTTTTTGAATTCAACTTTAACCAATTTAATGGTAAAAAGCACAAAAAATTCTTCCAAAGTATTTGAACTTGTGACCTTGTTATCCTTAAGATACCAAATGAGCTCCTCTAATTGCAATTCCTTTTCTTTCCTTGATTTTACACTAATTTTTATTTTTATTTTTTATAATTTAATCAATGTTCAGCAAAAACACTGAAGTCTACTTCTTAGCTATCAAGTTATTCTAACCATGACATCAAAAGCTTGAAATTACGAAGAACTCTTGACAATTTTACCTAGTGTGCCGTGCAGTCATTTCTCCTCTGCAAATCTTATTTCTTCCACGCAGTCTTCCTTGCTCTGGCTTAATCGCCTTTACTCACAAATTCTGTTTTTTCCTCTTTCTGGCGTAACCTCCAGACTCAAACTACCTTCATCAAGCTCACTAAACACAAGTCAATTCAAATTTCGCAAGAACGACAGTTACCACCTTCGATGTTCACAATGACCGAAACTCTTTTAAGGACCAAATACAAAATTCTGTTTCCTTCTCTGTAAATAATTAACACAACTCCTTAAAAACGGTAACAGGCTCTGGCTTTTCACTCTGCTATCGACGCCAAAGGGAGCTACGAAGCCCTAATATGATAGTTTTCTTGGAGATTTGCTCTTTTATAAATCTTAATAGAAAACCACTTCTATAATGTAAGTCTTGCGCATAACAAAAATATGCAGTGCATTTCATAAGTTGCAATGCCGCTAGCCTCTCTGAGTAAATGCATTTGCTATTACAAATTTGAATCCACATTGAAAATCCTATGAAACAACAACAAAAAGCTAGAAAAATAATCATTCGTAATGAATGCCCAGAATAAATTTCACTGTCAAAGAAATGAATAATAAATCTTTGGAAATCATTTTTATATGTAAATGATATGACCACGACTCTCCACTTTTGCCCAGTTATATTTGCAGTAGTCTATAACGCGACTTTTTGAAAGTTTTTCCGGCTGATTTTTCCAGTCAAAATCCGGCAGCAATTCATTGGAATCCCAAGTTTGATAACTAGTTTCTGCACAATCGATGGCTCCCAGGGGTTTTTCAGGGTGCTGAATCCAAATATACAGTTAAAAAACCATTTTAACTGCTAAAAATCAAGATTTAACCTCATTTCTTCCGCCAGATTCCGTCACCGGAATCTCCAAAAAGTCGCATTAGAGACAACTCCGTTATATTTTCGGCCAGGCTCTCTATAAAAAAATTACAACTATATGAACGACGGTTATTTTCTTTACTTAATAAAGAGTGCTTACCCTGGCATTGTGGCTTGTCTTCTTCGTGAAAAATTGATTTCTTCCAATGAAAATGCTTCCAGTATGGACAATACGCAACGCACAATTCGACAAGGGCACGTCCATTGCTTATCATGGAAGTGGCCTACCAAACGTATCATTGACTATGTTCATTCCTGTGTATATTGGCCGCTGACATCACATAAATGTTGCTTCCCTTACAACGATACTGTCTGGCACAAAATTGTTATAGACGGGAAGCACGAACATTACACAGGCCCACGATGCAGTTGAAAGCGCTCAACAACATAGGCTACACATGGTATTTCATTGTGGAGTAGCACTCTCTCTCGGTACCTCTGCAGTGGCCTCTGCACAAGACGAACACCTCGTCACTCTACAATGTTGGGACAACCAATGACAACATATTTCTGTTGTAGCATCTAGCAGTTGGAATCAACAAATTTTGCAGGTGAGTACTCTCGATGCTCCAGAATATATGTCAATTTATAATGTAAATATTCTTACAGGTCGATAGGCAGGCATATAAGCATTGATACATTCTTCACATTGGTTCTCGTTGGTCCGGTCTAAGGTTGTTTTACACTAGAACTGGGCCTCCGAATTATTCGTTTCATGATGTCAATCCAATATTTCATGATCCTCTCTTATGATCCTCTCTTATAAGGAAAGCTAGAATTATTTTATTTTATTTATAAAATACAATGGTACTTCATTTAGTTTATTTTATTTTGGGTTCAATCCAATAACTTTCACACTCCTATGATCGCAAATCAACAAAATGACTACACTACTGAATAAACACATGTGCAACTTATGCCGATCAAATTAAAAGTGTTTACAACAAGACTTATATAGATATGACAGATTATTAGGAGAAACTTCTCAGTCATACCGCAATACAATTTTTTTTTAAATTCTCCTCAGTTCTCAACAACCACAACGATCGTTCCGTTCAATTCTTACTCACAATGGTCATAGAACCTTTCATACTGTAGATTTCTTCTTAAAACAGATTCCAACATGTTATGGTGAGTAATAGAAGCAATTTTATTCCAGTTACCACCTTCATCATCAAATACTGGTCAACGCTTTTTCTGCTCCAGCGATGCAATGCACAAAATCTTTGGAACTGTAGATGCAAATCGGATTTCATGCCCAATGTTCTCGATCGTCACAAAACTAATGGCACAATTCAATCAACAGGGTGGATGAACAACCAATTTTAATCACAGTAAGACAATATAATTGGAAATCATTTCCAAACTTCAACAATATTAATGGATCTCTATTATGATTAATGTACATATAAATACACACAAGATATAAATACATACAAGAAACTGATGAATCAATTTTCAATCAATTTTCAAATCTTCTTGGAATCTAACAACCACTCAACATAACACAAACCAACCCAACCTTAATCCCGAGGATTAACTGTCTAACATAATGATTATGGGAAGGATAGTTAATACAAAAACCTTAAGTGTTAGTTCGCTGTGCAACATGTATCAATGTCTCAAGGCAGAACAGGATGCCCTAGCCCCAAATTTGAAGAAGTTTGGACTCTCTGTATGAGGCTAACAAAAGATCCATCGCAGAGCTAATACAATACAAAACAACGTCTCCAAATATTCCCAAAAGGTAGAAAACAATGGATCAAAGTAACCGAATCCTTCTTGATGATTGCAGAAGCCAAATAGATAACCTTTTCGCTGATATGAAATATTCCACACTTCTGTGATTATAATCTTCTTCTGTCTGCTACTTTTCCCGTCAAGATAACAAAAAAATTAATACGTAGCCTTCGGTCACCTCCTGCAGTGTTATCCCAACGAATACCTTAACAAAATAAAAAACCAGAATAAACCCTACCCTTCTACCTCTCGTTTGATGTTTCTGTCCTTCCATAAGGCCAAAGGAAATCTCAGATCTTAGTGCAAGAGATATGCATTAAATTTCATGGGTAGGAAGGCTAATTTAAAGCCTTCAAATAAACAGTTCTAGGGACAAGAAGGGGCTTCCAAAGAGGCAACCATATGCACATTTTGGAAAGAAACTCATGATTTAAGATTCAAACATCGAAGGAAAACTCCTTTTTGGATTTTAATATTTTGGACTTCAAATTATATTAATATTTTTGGATTTTATATTTAAAATAGGTTTGAAAACCTCCCAGAATAATACTTTGCAACTTTTATTTGATGGAGAAGTGCCACATACCTTGACCATTTGTTTTGACTGAAGAGGGACTGCCACATCAACACCCTTTGTGGTTTTTACCCACATGCTGGGATCTTCAACTTCACACAAGCATAATTCACAAATTGTGAAGCTTCTTGTGGCATGCCACATACCATTTAAAACAAATAGGTAGGGAGAATCTAATGATAATGATCTTCAAGTCAATTTCACTGTTTTTCATCTTTAAAAACCATGATGAATGTGGGGCAACTAGGGTTTCCAACCATCCTTAGATTGGAGCTTTCAACTGATGCAATCCAGACAAATATTAAGAGTGTTCATTAATGGATGTTGAGATCAATGACAACACCATCCAACACACTCTCTTTTAACTAGGGATGTATTCATAGTGACTCATAAGCATATTCTTAAGTTGAATACTTTTATAAGAAAGGATCCAGCTTGATAAGCATTAGTGGTGATAACACCATCATAACCAACATTTTCAAATTACCAAAGCTTTGACAAGTAAGATCTATCTCTCCTCTACATCAGAGTACAATGTTAGGAGGCATTCAATAGGATACCACACTGCCTCTCCGAGGCACATACTCCACCTAGGATCACTAGAGTATGTCTTCACAAGACCATTTCCTAATCCTAAGGAAATGTTAGTCCATTGAACCGTTCTTTATCGAATTCCATGTACTTGACATAGGATGTTAGTCCTAATACATCACAGTACATGATTCAAGAATGTCTATCCAATATGATTATCCAATCCACCATTCTCCTTATCCATGTCCATGTAATAGATTTATCACTGTTAGTCCTAGTCACAGTACATGACATAGGGTGATCCAGGTGGATATTGGTGGCCACCTGCCAAGTCCATCTGGACCCCCATCATTGTTTCTCTCAGTATTTTCAGTTTCCTTAATTGTAGCACAACTTACTATTTTTAGCAGTTTTTCGGGTCCTGAACTTCCG
>APFE030197111.1:7513-40268 GCA_000404065.3 Pinus taeda | reverse complement strand
TGTGTTCCTTCAAGCGAGCGTGCCAAGATGATTTGGGAAGCACACTACAATCAGGCTGCTGGGCATTTCGGGGTCGAGAAAACAGTGGCAGTACTGCAAAATTATTTCTATTGGCCGAATCTTTGACAGGATGTTGGGAAATACATCCGATCATGTACTGCCTATGCCATTGCCAAACCGACCATTAAGAAGCAAGGCCTCTATACCCCGTTGCCTACCCCTAGCCGACCTTGGGAATCCATTTCCATGGATTACATGTCAGGCCTTCCTTCCACTAAGCATTGAAATGACTGTGTTTTTGTGGTCGTCGACCGGTTCTCAAAGATGGCCATTATGGTGGCCTGCAAGAAGAATATAACAGCAGAAGCCACTGCTAAACTCTTCTTTGAACGAGTGTGGGTACACTTTGGGATCCCACAGTCTATCATCTCAGATCGGGACAGCAGGTTCCTCGGTACATTTTGGTCTAGTCTCTGGTCAATGCTGGACACCAAACTCACTAAGTCCACAGCCTTCCATCCTCCAACTGATGGCCAGACAGAGGTTGTTGTCAATATGATGATTGTGCACATTCTGCGCATGTATAACTCAAAGCATCCACACACATGGGACGAGAGCCTCCCCTATGTTCAGCACAGCTACAACCGCGCCCTTCACAGCTCCACTGGCCATAGGCCTTTTCAGGTGGGTTTGGGATTCCAGCCACTATGCCCCATTGATGTGGCCATGCCATTTGCAGCTACTCACACAGATTCAGCTCATGTCCAGTCCGAAACAAATAAGGCAGCCAGCTTCATTGAGCGCATCCAACAGATTCGCCAGTAGGTCCACGACATTCTGGAGAAATCAAATGCCAAGTACAAGCAGCGACATGATCAACATCGGGTGCCACACAAGTTTCAGGTGGGTGACAAAGTCTGGTTGCATTTACAAAAGGAACGCCTTACTAGAACCTATCGGAAACTGAAACCACTTCGATATGGTCCTTACACCATTACTAAGGCTGTGGGAGACAATGCATTTGAGCACAGCATTCCCCCGTTCCTTGGCCTGCATCCAGTATTCAATGTGGACCGCCTTCGACCATACTTCTCACCATTGCTAGACACATCCGACATTGCAGAACAACTCACACCCACAGAATTAAATCCAGATTGCATGGAACAAGATGCAACTGATCGGATCATGGACACACAGATCAAGAACACTCACCACCAGAATATCCAACTATATCAAGCTGTCAAAGCAGGCCAATTCCTTCACCAGGGCAAGTGGCTCACCAGGGACCAAGTTCAGCAAAAGTTTCCTCATCTCATGGAGGAACTCAACGCAATGGGGACCATTGCGTCCTAAGGGGGGAGGAATGATCCAGGTGGATATTGGTGGCCACCTACCAAGTCCATCTGGACCCCCATCATTGTTTCTCTCAGCATTTTCAGTTTCCTTAATTGTAGCACAACTTACTATTTTTAGCAGTTTTTCGGGTCCTGAACTTCCGGAGCCGTTTTGAGGCCCTAAACGATGTTTTTTGGGGAATCCGAGGGCAACATGGGTCTATGGAATTGACCCATGTTGCCCGTTCCAACAATGATAGTGCTCGAATAGATCTTTCTAATGAGCTATCATACGCATCAAACGGAGATCGTATGCCAAAGTTACGATCCTGGGAAATTGATGTACCAATTTACCCAAAACGGGGCCCACAATTTGGCGTTTCATCTTCTAGGGTTAGGTTTTGGAATGTGAAGGGTTTTCCATTGTTTCTCAACAATAAATAGGCCTTCGAGCCTCATGTAACACAGTTCAGAGGCATGTAGCCACACATCTCTTCTCAGAGATAAGCTACCATCGCCCTAGCTGGTTTATTTCCATTCTGGTTGTAAGCATATTTCAGTATTTTCCATTAATGAAATGAAGTATTATTTCCGCTGCATATTTGTGTATATGGTTATCTCTGTATTTTGTTGCATTCCTGTTTAAATCCGGATCATAGGGAGAATTGTGTCCAACCTCACTTCCTCTCAACTTGGGAGGAGAAATCCATTCTCAGTGCCTCTCAAACAGGGAGGATATTTCTAGAAGCCCAATCTTGTGTTGTAAGTACTCATACTTCCCTTACATCAACTACCTTTTCTTTTGTGGAGATTTGTTGTAGCTTCTCGGCTCCTATCAATGCCATGTTCTCGAATCATAAAGTGCTTCGACCTTCCATAAAATTGATTTCTTTGACAATCTTCATACAAATTTGATTAGAAAGTATCATGGTGGAATCTAGGACATCATCAAAACAATCCATCAAAGATTTTATGGAGCCAAAATTGCTTCACAACAAATTGCACAAATTGCCAAATCTTTCACCTCTATAGTGCTTAGTGCAACAAAATCCTACTTTATGTTCTTCCAAGAAGCCATATCAGATCTCAAGTAGAAACATCCATCAATAGTGCATTTTCTCATCATCAACATTGTCAACCCAGTCAATGCAACCTTGAAACAAATGTATCAAGGAATGAATCATCTACCGATATAATGATGGATCAACATGATAAAAAAATTCAGCTACTTCATATTGTTTTACAATCCATTAATCCAAACTTATGGAGGATATTGATCACAAGATTGCTTTGATCAAGGAAGATTACATCAGTTTCCTGTCAAATCTTATGTTTCCAAGCCAAGATCCTTTAGGTGAAAATTTTCTTCTAGTTCTCTCTGAAGGAGACATCCTTTCCTTTGACTTATTTAAGGCACAAGTAATCTTAAATTTCTTGCTCTTTCTGAACTTGGGAAATTCCTCATGCCTTGCTTCATTATTCTAGTTCTTCCATCTACTACCAATACCTAGGCAACCATTGTCATCAACCAACAATCCTCACTAGGGGGATATGGGTGAACAAGTACAATTAAGCAAAGTACAAGAGACTATCAGATAACGATAATGATAACTATGGTAATCAAAGGAAAGGAGATGTAAAGTACTATCTTTTGAGAAAAGCCGACTTCCTATTCATCAAGTGTCTTATCATCATCCAAGAGCTAGGGTTTCATCTTTCACACGAAAGCAATCAATCCTGGAGGTTCTTTTGCAAACCCTACTCCTATTTTTTTTTAACTCTTTTGATTACAATTGTATGGCTAGGGTTTTTAATTTCAAACCCTACAACTTAATCTACAAACCCTAAGTATTTCAAAACCCACCATACTACAGATTTGTATATTCTATAAGTATTCAAATGTATGAGCTACAAACCCTAAAAACATCATTGACCAACCTTCTAAATATGAGATGGAGTTCATTTCATCACAAAAATCTAGTCTTCACAATAAAGGAAAGAATTCGAAAGCTAATAAATCAAATATATCACCATATCTAACATGTCCATACATATCTTTTCATAAAACATTAGTATCTTTCAAAATCAAAAGGTCAACTGATTGTTAGCTTCTTCATGTTAATTTCTAGATGTGACTTCACCAAGACTTAGAAAACTTGTCATTATATGTCAACATAGGTCATTTGTAAATGAACAACAATTATATGTACCCTTTTCAACCTTGCCTTTTCATCCTTCGACTTTTCTTTGATATGTATCATCTTCCTCCAACAGTGGTACCCCAGACCCTTCATACTTCAATGTTTTAGATTTCATTTTAAAAAACTTGGTTTTAGGCCTAAGATGAGATGTTACGGAATCTGTCCTCTAGATAGCTCACAAGATTGTCCATAAGATGCCAAATGTCTATCCAAAACAAGAGCCCAGATTTCGTCTTTTATTTGAGCCTTATTTTCCATAGGGATAATGCGACATGACCTTGAATTGATCATATGAATAGGGATTTGTATATCACAGAGATCTTGGACCTTCATAAAGCATAGATGATTAGTCTCAGAACTTCGCATGGAAGCCTCAGAGCAGGTTCGAATTGTCATAGAAAAAGTGCCATAGGAAGGTTCGGATGTTACATCATTGAAGTGCCACAGAAGACTTTCTTCCTTCATCCCTTTCTAGGTGAGAATCATATATTCTTATAAGGCTACGATCAAGTCATTCCTCTCTAAATTTATTGCGAATATTTTGACCGAGTCTTATCACCACAGGTATTTCTTTTATTTCCTCAGGAGCTACTATAGGATAGTTCAGAGTTTCAATTTATTTCATGAATATTCTTCTTCACAACAATTATTGACATGAATTATGTCTTAGGATACTCCACAAGGTGTCATAGAAAAAAGAATCGCATATTGTAGAAGTAATAGTGCCACAGTCTCACAGTTCATATTTCCATAGAAACTTCGCATACCACAGTGTATTTGCTTGTCAGAGTGCTATAGATATTTCACATACCACAATTCTTTGGAGACTTCGCATATCAAAGGACTATCGATACTTCGCATACCACAGGAAATTTGTATACACATTAGAGAATATCAAGTAAAACTTTCGGCCTTCTTATCTACTTGAGTGGGAACTAGCGGAGATTAAACATAACGTCTGTTTTTGTCCTTCAAAATGTCCTTCGTTGATCTGAATCAGATAATAGTGATAATCTTCTTCAACCTACAAGCAAATTTCGGATGGTAATAATCTTTGACTAGGAGTAAACTATTTTGGACGTTCCACATTACTTCAAACTTCTTACTTGGATCACAAAAGAATTCAGATCTATTGAATGTT
The DNA here is from genome assembly GCA_000404065.3 of Pinus taeda. Classification (NCBI taxonomy): domain Eukaryota; kingdom Viridiplantae; phylum Streptophyta; class Pinopsida; order Pinales; family Pinaceae; genus Pinus; species Pinus taeda. The sequence continues at coordinate 35,592 of APFE030197111.1, read as the reverse complement.
CTTCAAAACTAGCTTCATAAAGATATCCATGGGTAGAAATTATGCATTACAAAGGTGGATTCATTTGAGATAAGTCAGATCATAGTTCTGCAATTCTTTCTAGTTCTGATACTATGTTGGAAATTCAATGGATAAATAGAATTTCTAATCATGATTTTTATATGTTTTTCCATTAATATTTATTTCGTTCATTAGGTCATCAAGTGATTATACAAATACAATGCACAGAAAGACAAGGGACACTAAAATTAGGCCAAAGGCTAGGGCAAAACCCACTAGGGTAAAACCCATCAATAATTTTCTTATAGATTCTTCATCAACAAGAGAAATTCAAGTCAAACTAATCAAGGTCCAAGTGCCAAGTCAACACTCCAAACTCCGATGTTTATCCATAAGGTAGTCAACCAATTCTTCCATATGCATATGATTGGATGTCTCCGTACTTCTGAAACTCACATCATCATAGAAGACTATTCCTCTGAAACTTGAACTATCAGATATCTTTGAAAAGAGTCTCCCTGAAATTCACATCATCATCTATCTCAGATTAGCTCACATCCCACAGGAAGTATGGCCTCAAACTAGCTCAAATTCCACATAAAGTATAACTTCAATTTTTCACACTACTCTATAGAAGTGTAGCCTTAGTCCCATGCGCTAACTTTAGAGAATATGTATCACAAAGAACTCACACTTTTCAGATATATTAGTCAACAAAAAGCTTGCTTATTTTAGATGTAGTAGTCTGAATTCCTTCCATAGATCATCACCGAATTTCTTGCCAAATGGTATAGGATAGATGCCAATTTATAGTTGTTTCTTCATGCGAAAGGTCATGTCCTTTGGGTAGGCCAACTTCTCTGCTGGGAGGGCTAACTTGGAAACTTGGTGAGACCAATGAAACAAACAAAAATTCAAATTTTCTTCTTTTTATAGGGTCATAAAGAACAAGCCCTTTGACTTTTTCTTTTGACTAAAATAAAGCATGAAGAACATGCTACAAAATAATAATAATTTCTTTTGTTTTTACATAAAATGTATATTGAACACTGAACCTCGTTACAATCTCCAACACTTTTGTACCATGTGCTTGGACTTATCATGATGATCATCTCCCACACTTAATCAAATAATCCTACAAGTAGCTTCCGAAGCCACATTGCTTCACAACTCACTAAACTGTAATATATTTTATTTTATATGTTGTTAGCTTCTTGCTTATCATGGTAACCCCAAGCTTAATCATCATTGTTAGCCCAATCTGAATATGTGAACCCTTGTAGTTGTACGAGACATGTCTCAATCCATATCCAATTATACCATGCTGATACCTCAACACATGTTGTGCCACATGCCTTGGCTCAACCATACACTAACCAGCTTGAATCCATTACCACAACTACTTTTTGGTCACCCTAACCAGGTTCTCCCTCTAATGCTCAAACAAATCTTGCTGATACAATCTAGGTTGCTCCCACTGTCACTCAGCTTCAACAAATTAGATACCATAGGAATGAATATGGACTTGCTGTCCATCACCCAAATACTTGACCTTGTAAATCCATCTTGAAGTCATCACTGATTTTCCATAGATCTTGGTAGAATGACACCCCTCAAACTTGTTGGCTTGCTTGCTTCTGGAGCCTTTTTGGTCAGTGCAATTTCTCTCTCTCGAATATGAATCACTTCTGTGAGAACCCTCTTACCACAAACTTTACTTCATTCTTCCAATGCTTCTGAATATTGCGAAAGCCATGGAAACCTTCACAATGTACCTACAATCCTTACTAGGAGACCCATAGAAGAATAGTTATAACCCAACAAAAGAAACAAAGACAAGAGGCTAACAAATAAAAAACAATAATAATCAAGGAAGACATATTAGAGTACTTATCTTTTGAGGATTTGTTAATTTTTGGTATGTTCTATGCTTAACAACAATTTAATTCAATTTTCTTATTAGCTCAATATCAATAAACATATTAGCAATCACCCCAACATGATAGTAAAATGTAGATAGAACATGAACATAAAAAGTAGAAGACAAGCCAAGACAAGAGGACACAAGATGTGGCATCTGTTAGGGACAAACCCCAATGTGGGGAACCCTTGATCAATTCTTCTTATATTCTTCAATAGTTTAGCAGAGAGATAAATATAGTATAAATATACATATTTGGTGTTTTATAACAGCATTAGTAAAGCCTTGACTAGAGAAGTCTGTTAGAAAATTATATATTACAGAGCAATGGAACACATAAAATATATTGTAGAAATATAAACATAGAAAACACATAAAACAAGAGAGACACAAATATAAGTGGTTCACCTAATTTGGGCTACATCCATGGAGAAACAACGAGTCCTTCCTTTTATATTATTCAGCAAACTGAAGAGATACAACCTACAACAGATCCGCTGTAATTCCCTCTTCACTCTCACACAATCTCCTCTTTATTTCTCACTCAGAATGAAGATCTACATAGACGCAATAAAATTCCCTCATATACAGTGAGGAGTTGCCTTTTAGGGAGAAAAACCCTAAATTAAACATAACTTCTACCGTTAGATCTCCGCCTAATGAATTACCCAAATTGACTACGAATTACAACATTTTACAAGGTAATTTTACATTTATTTTTAGCTTCAGAGGTGCTACCCCCGATCCCTCGCCAGGGGGGACTCCCAAAGATCGCAGCCCCCCTCCCCTGGACCCCCCTTGCAGTGCACATTTTATGGACAGTATTGCCGCCACATTATGAGCTAGGGTCCAATGTGGCGATACCTCTAAATAAAGAAGATAATCAAGCTCCACACCCAACAAAGTCATTGATGGTCAAACATGAAAAATATTCCTTTGAAGATCATCCATATGGCACCAACAGGATGCTCATTAAACTGAGCCAAACATGGTCAAACCTTGACCCAATATGTGAAAATTTCTAAACAGAAATTCTATTACTGTAACAACTGATTTATTTTACCTACTTATTTCTCAATAAGTTAGTTATGAAATCCCTTGAGTAAATATTAAAATAAATTCTATTGCAGATGTCACACCATTACACAGAAACAAATATATGCACAAGAATCAGACACATTAACACAATTATTTTCGGACAATTGTCCTTGAAAAACCCCAATGCAGGAAAACCGGTGCAACAAATGAGGGTTTTTATTAATATTCAGCATCAATCACTTTTATAGAAAGATTTTACATAGACATTGGGAGAAATCACATGAAACCTTTCTCTGAGACTTTCTAACACACTGGAGGACTTCCTTTCTTAACTATGTTAGCCCTGCATCATCCTGCTTGTCTCTGCGTTGCTCTGTCCTTCACTGCATTATCCACTACATCCTTGATCTGCATCTCCCTCTGCGCTATCTCCCAGAGCCCCTGCATCACCTTTTCTGAGCTTCCTGAGTGCTGTTAGTCACCCCCTCTTCCTCCACCCTGCATTCTCCCTCTAAAATAGATTTTTCCAGAGAGGAAGAAAAATCAATTTTCCTTGGGATACTGAGTATCTACTGGTGTGTCCCCAAATGACCCTCAAGTCTTCTCTTATAATTTTTCTATTGATGAATCAACGATCGAGATTAAGTCCCTAATCAACGACTAAGATTAAAATAGACTTGATCCTCGTCTCTTAGAAACTTCTCATCCTTATCCTTATTTTTTTTTTCTCAGTAAAAACTAAATCTATTAAGAGAACGTATGGTACAAAGCGATGTTACAAACAGGAACAACAAGAACAGAGGCAGCCGGAAAGGATTGGTAGTCCACCTCGGCTCCTAAGAGAGAGAGAGTAGAGATCAGCGTTGAGCAAGAAGAAACAAGAAGAACAAAAGAGCCAGATCTGATCCGAGGATTCTACCCAACATGTGCAGAATCCACTGTTTTACATTTTTTCCCTTTCTTTTTACCGACTTTGACCCACTCAGGAGGGCTTTGCTGAGCTGGTATGGTTTGAAAACTGAGAGGAGCTGATGGAGAGATCTCCTTGTCTGAGTCCAAGGTGGAGGATTCATGAATCCTTTTCTGAGAGGCTGGTATGACGGCCAAATCCACAGGACCTGCCGGGGACGGATCCGGTTCCAATGCAGCTACCACATCTTCCATGATCTCTTCCTCTTCATCCGAGCTGGAGTCAAAATCGTCCATGGGTGGAGGATCATGAGGCATCCAGCTTTTGGACTTCTGCTTTGAGTTGGATTTCTTCTTTTGGGCTGGCATCGTGGGACAAGAGCTCTGAAGGTGACCTGTATGATGGCAGTTGCGGCAACGAAAGGCTGTATTTTCGTAATCCAAGGATTGGGTCCAATGAAAATCTCCAATTTTGAGATTGATCTGGTCCGAGAGTCCTTTGCTTATGTCTATTTCTGCACAAATCCTGGCAAAAGTGTATAAGCCCTTTTCCCCTCTAGAGGTGTCTGTGTCTAAGAGGCGGCCTAGAGAGTTGCCAATCCCTTGGAATACTGCGAAGTGCCATAGATTTGCTGGGAGGTTTGGAAGTCTGACCCAGATGGGGAGTTTGGTGATGACTGCTGTAGAGGGATCGAAATCTGGGAACCAAGGCGTGAGGAATAAGCCAGCTGCTCCCCAGAACCATGGGCCACCAGTTAAGGCTTTTTGATAGTCCTCATCAAAGGCAAACACAACGATGAAAAATCCCTTTGAGCATAGAAAAACCTTGCAGTTGTTGGTCCAGTTAGAGTGGAGCCATTGGTAGAGGTCTGCTGTGCGTGGCCATAGCCCATTAAACCTGCAGATAATGCCATATTCCACATATTGCTGGGTTTGCTCATCCAGCGAGGGATGCATTATTTCTATGGAGGGGGTTTCCTCCATCTTGTCCACCAAAAAAGGCTTGGGAGCGTAAGCAGGTTGAGCTGTTCTCTTAGGCAGCTTCGCATGGACAACATCCTTGTAAGAAAATGCCTTAGCTGAGGATGATTTTCCTGCCGCGCCCCCTCTAAGACGAAGGGTAAGAGAAATGGAGGAATTTCTCTTTATGCTGTAAAATGACAGGGGGTAAAGGTCCTCGAGTTGTTTACCTTCGTGGAGAAGTCGTTGTGCTGCAGAGGGGATCCCCAACTTGATTTCTAGCGCCTGCTTGAGGTTTTGGACTGGATTCGACGCTCTCACCCATTGAAGCAGGGTTTTGCGAGAAATAAGCTTGATCAAGATCTGGAATGAGGCCGAGTGACCAGGGTTCTGCTTGCCTTTGCAGATCTGAGACAACATGCTGCTGGAGCTATGCAGAGTCTTCCTTTCCTGCATTTGCCGTAGGGGAAAGAGATGAGGGGAGGCGCCCGGGATGCACACAGTGGATGCCTCGTAGCTGGTTGGTTTCTCATCTGCAGCAACGCCATGAATGCGTTCCTTTTTTTTTCCCTGTTCAAATCCAGCCGTTATTGCCGCCCAGGAGATAACATTTTGCTGGCTCATTTTCCCAAACGCATTGTATGCATTCCTTATGCTACCAAATTTGCCATATAGGACTATATGGGCATTTTCTGCACAGCCATCGGACTGAAAAAGCCTACTCTTAGTGGCCTGTGCATGGATCTCCATGCCCCTGGTAAGCTGCATTTGCTGAAAAGGTTCCGGTGCCTCTCCTCCAAGTCCTTTTTGCACATATCCTGAAATCATGGCTGTCCAAGAGAGCACAGTGCTCTGGGAAGTTGTCTGAAAGAGATCCAGGGCTTCACCAACACACCCATTCTGTGAATATCCTGCAATCAAAGTCGTCCAGGAGACTACGTCTAGTTGAGGTATTTTGTCAAACGCATAGTGTGCATTCTCAATGCGCCCATACTTTGCGTGGATATCCACAAGGGTAAACCCCAGGATGACGTTTTGTTCAAATCCCCGTATAACTATTTGTCCAGGGATCTCCTCCACAGTGGCCGGAGCCGAGTACGCTTTGAGCTCGTCTGCCAGAGAGAGAAGATAGTCGTGGAGCTTACGAAGGATGGTTTCTCTGTCAAAATGCAGGGAACCAATGTCCGTCAACTGCGGTCTATCCAACACGAGGGCCCTGAGATTCTCCGGCATGTCAAGGTCGAAAAGGATTGAGGAAGCTTCGGCCTCTGCTAGGGCTATAAATTCCTGATCCATGATTTTTTCGTCCAGAAGGCGCGCTTCCAGCCTTCGCTCAAGATTTGGCAACGCATTTCTGATATGCGATCCGTCCAACATCCCAACGCCTCCGTCCGCCATTGCAACCCCTGTTGCTCCATTCGCACAGAAAGTGGTCTTGCGTGCGAGAGTTGCAGAGGCCATTGTCCGTGTCCTCTGAAAAAAAAAAATTGAAAAACCTATTTGATTAATAATAATAATAATCCATCCTTATCCTTATTAATACCCATTAATATTTTTATTTTCCTAAGTTTAGACTTAGGAACCCATTAAAACTATTAATTATTTTAATAACTCCTCATATGAATGTAGTTTTCTAAAACTATTTCTGGGTCTTGGAGATCTCATGTGCTTTAGTCTCTCCATCAATTTTCATGGCTAGAGAACATCCGATGCCACCCAAAATCAAAACTCCCTCTTAGCGAGAAATATTCTCTAATAATGCTCCACCACTGAACATTACCCTGATCATCTGGCACCAGTACTTGTGCTGATGCTTGACTTGCTGCCCAACATCCTCTGCACTGCTACCTCCTGTACTATTGCCCATGGATTCCACCACTGCCATTGCTACATTTGTGCTGCAACTCCCTCTGCATCCCTATTGCTGCTGGTCCTTCCTCCCAACACTCCATCTGCACTGCATCTCTCTCTCAAATGTGGCATCATGATGCCCATAGCACTACTAACTGCTGCACTGCAACAGCTGACACATCTCCATTTCTTCTACTAAAATGGATTCTTTATCATCCCCATATTCTCCCTGAAATAAACGAACTTTGTTGTTCCAAGGGCCTTGGTAAGGATGTTCACCACTTGTTCTCCTTTAGGAGTGTAGCTCATATGTACAAATCCTCGTTGGACATAGTCTCTGACAAAGGGACACCGAATATCAATGTGCTTTGACCAATCATGAAATGCTAGATTCTCAGAGAGCTTGATGCAACTATGATTATCACACATGATCCTGGTCACCTCCATTCTTCTTTTTAATAGATTCACAAGCAATTTTCTAAGCCATATGGATTCACACAAGGTTGTGCTAGAGGCCATATATGCTACTTCAACTGAGCTCAGAGCTACGTATTTTTGTTTCCTACTGCACCAGGAGGTCATCTCCGATCCAATGTTGAAACAATACCCAGAGGTACTTTTCCTATCTACTGAACTTCCTGCCCAATCTGCATCAGTAAACCCACTCAACCTGATGTCATTACTTTTGGTGTACAAGAGTCCATACTTGACTATTCCCTGTATATATCTAATAACATGTTTGGTTGCTGCCCAATGCAACCTCTTCGGTTCCACCATGAATTGATTGAGGGTGTTGACAACGTAACAAATGTCTAGCTTGGTATTGACTAGATACATCAGGGACCCTATGAGCTGCTTGTATAAGATGGGATCAACATCTTTGTCTTCTGATGCATTAATTTTCCTCCAGTTGGTGATCATTGGAGTAGCCATAGGCCTATAGTCCTGCATCTTGAATCTCTTCAGGATTTCTGTAGCATATCTCCCTTGTGCAAGGAAGAATATCTCACCCTTTTGCTGCCAAACTTCCAACCCTAGGAAATAATGCATCTGTCCCAAATCCTTCATGTCAAATTTTGTGCCTAGATTCTTCTTGCAGTCCTCGATGAGCCTGGATGATCCTGTCAGGAAGAAATCATCCACACACAATACTAGGACTAGAGGCTCATTCTCTACAATTAGATAGTAGAGATTGGGATTTGCATCGCTCTTGATGAACCCCATCTTCTGCAAGTAGCCATCAATTCAACTATACCATGCTCTAGGTTCTTGTTTGAGCCCATACAAGGAGTTCTTCAATCTGCATACATGAGATTTCTTCTCATGTGTCTCAAAGCCTTTTGGTTGTTCAATTTATACTTCCTCTTCTATCACCTAGTTCAAGAATGTCGTTTTGACATCCATCTAATGAATCTCCACCCCATCTGTGTTGCAAGAGATATCACAGTTCTAATAGATGTATACCCGACTACCAGGGCGAAGGTCTCTTCATAATCTATTCCTTCCTTTTGAGCATACCCCTTTGCCACAAACCTGGCTTTGTATTTTTCCACACTGTTGTCTGCAACATATTTGATTTTGTAGATCCATCTCGAACCTACCACTGATCTGTTCTGAGGTCTAGGTACAACTTCCCAGACATCATTCACTAGTATAGAGTTGTATTCCTCCACCATCACATCCATCCAAACTTGATGTTGAATGACCTCCTGAAAACTGGAAGGTTCCCCAACTTGAGCTACTAAGGTCTGATATCTGTCTGGCTGCCTTCACTCCCTTTTATTGTTCCTAGGTGCACCAGTGAAATATTTTGCATCCTGTAGAATCTATCAAAGTTCCTAACTCGTTCTTGTTTTGGTAGTGGGTATATCTGTTAGCTCTTCCTCTTCCTATGATTCCTCCTGTTCAGAGGGATAATTTTTGGTACTGGCTTCCGTTGGTTGAAGTGGTTTAACCAATGACTCATCTTTTGTCTGCTCTTTGGAAGGCATTTCTTGAGATCTTTTGAAGGCCCTATCCTCCATGAACTTCACATCTCGCCAAACTACTACCTTCCGGCTCCCTAGAAGATAGATTCTATATGCCTTAGCATTCTCGCTATATCCCACAAGATATCATTTCTCTACAGTTTGATCTAACTTTTTCCTCTTCTCCTCAGGTATACGACAATATGCTAAACTCCCAAATATCCTAAAGTGATTGACTTCAGGTGTCTTCCCAGTGAATACCTGCTTTGGAGTAATCTTTCCCAATGCCCTATGAGGAGTTCTATTCTGGACATAGACTACCGTGCTGCATGCTTCTGCCCACAGGAATTTTGGCATATCCTGATCATACATCATAGCCCTAGCTACTTCCACAATAGTCCTATTCTTCCTTTCTACTACTCCATTTTGCTCTAAATTGTAGGGAGCTACCCACTCTCTTCTGATGCCCTCCCTACTGCAAAAATCAGTGAAGTCCTTGTCGACATACTCTCCACCATTGTCTGAGTGCAATGCTTTTATTTTCTTTCTTGTCAAATTCTCCACTAAAGCCTTGAACTCTTTGAATCGACCGAAAACCTCATCCTTGGTTTTCAAAAAATAAATCCATGTCTTCCTAGAGTGGTCATCGATGAAGGTGGAGGTATTCAGCACCACTAAAAGCTTTTGTGGACATCGGTCCACCGATATCTGAGTGTATCAGTCCTAGTACACTCTTGGCTCTATTGCTACTTCTAGGAAACACTGCTTTGACATACTTTCCTAGAGCACACCCTCTGCATACATCATCTCGTTCTGTACTAAGATCTGGAACTCTTGTTACAATTTTCCTGAGAATTCTCAGAGCCCCATGTTGCAAATGTCCCATCCTTTTGTGCCATAGTTCATTCAAATCCTTGTCTCCAACTCAAGTGTTTGACGTATACTTTCTCTTTATTAAAGAAAATGGCATAGCCCTTGTTTTGAAGTTGAGATATGTAAAGTAAGTTCATTCCCAATCATGGCACATGCAACACATTGGTAGCTTGGAACCACTCTCCTGTCTCTGTTTAAAAAACTGTAATACCCTTCCCTGCTGGAGTACACTTTGCCTTATTCCCCATGGTGATTTGAAAATTCATTCTTTCCTCCTGATAATTTGAGAAACATTCCCGAATTCCTATCATATGTTAGGAGGCTCCACTATCTATATACAATACTCCTAACGATGCAGAGCTTGCTACGCAAGCAACTTCTTCTTCCAATCTGGAAGCCAACATAGAGAAATCGAAATTTCTATCTCTTGTGCATTCTTTTGAAAATCTGCATGAGTCTCTTGATGTGGATGCCTCTGCATCATGCCCTTGATCCATAACTGATTTTCCCTTCCTATGTCTGAATCTTTTCTTGATACCATGTTAAAATTTCTAAACAAAAATTCTATTACTGCAGCGACTGATTTATTTTACCTACTTATCTCTCAATAAGTTATTTATGAGATCCCTTTAGTAAATATTAAAATAAATTCTACTACAAATGTCACACCATTACACAGAAACAAATATATGCACAAGAATAAGACACATTAACACAATTATTTTTAGACAATTGTCCTTGGAAAAAGCTAATGCGGGAAAAATGGTGCATTAAAGGAGTGTTTTTATTAATCTTAAGCAACAATCACTTTTATAGAAATAGTTTACATAGACACCGGGAGAAAATACCTGAAACCTTTCTCTGAGACTTTCTGACACCTTGGAGGACTTCGTTTCTTAACTATGTCATCCCCGCGTCATCCTTCTTGGCTCTGCGCTACTCTGTCCTTCACTGTGTCATCCATTGCGTCCTTGATTTCTATCTTCCTTTGCGCTATCTCTAAGAGCCCTTGTGTCACCCTTTCTGAGCTTTCTAACTACTGCTAGTCACCCCCACTTCCTCCACCCTGCAACTCTCCCTTTGAAATTGATTTTTATTCCTCTTTGAGAAAATTAATTTTCCTTGGGATGCTAAGTATCTGCTAGTGTGTCTCCAAATGACCCTCAAGTCTTCTCTTATATTTTTGTTGTTGATGAATCAACGACCAAGATTAAGTACCTAATCAATGGCTAAGATTAAAATGGACTTGATCCTCATCTCTTAGAAGCTTCTCATCCTTATCCTTATTAATACCCATTAATAATTTTATTTTCCTATGTTTAGACTTAGGAACCCATTAAAAATATTTATTATTTTACTAACTCCTCATCCAGATGGAATTTTCCAAAACGATTTCCAAGTCTTGGAGATCTCATGTGCTTTAGCCTCTCCACCAATTTTCATGGCTAGAGCACATCCGATGCTACCCAAAATCAACATAATATATCTCCTTCAACACTATTGTCTTCTTGTTGCACTAGTTGTCACTGCTTCAGAAGTTAGGGCATCAACTTTCAACCCTCATCCTCCACACATTCAACAATAGTTTTGTTGTTGTCATCATGATGATTGGTTAGGGCACCAAACACTATTGTAACAGTCCTTCAACAGTCATCAAAACAACCTTTAATCTCAATGGTATTACCTCATAGGAAAACTCCTTGGTTATGTTGTTGATCTAGGCATATATAAGCCCTCAAACACCCCTATGCAATCCTTGACTATGGTTTTATGGCTTGTGGCCTAACACACAATCTTCCTATAGCTTCCAGGCAACATAAACCTTATTCTTTGTCCCTCCAACTGATCCGGATTTAAACAGGAACACAACAAATTACAGAGATAACCATATACACAAATATGCAGCGAAAATAATACTTCATTTCATTAATGGAAAATACTGAAATATGCTTACAATCAGAAATGGAAATAAACTAGCTAGGGCGATGGTAGCTATCTCTGAGAAGAGATGTGTGGGCTACATGCCTCTGAACTGACTTACAATGAGGCTCCAAGGCCTATTTATTGTTGAGAACAATGAAAAACCCTTAACATTCCAAAACCTAACCCTAGGAGATGAAACGCCAAACTGTGGGCCCCGTTTGGGGGTAAGTTGGTACATCAACTTCCCAGGGTCGTAACTTTAGCATATGATCTCCGTTTGACGCGTAAAATAGCTCATTAAAAAGATCTATTCGAGCACTATCATTGTTGGAACAGGCAACACTGGTCCATGTTCAATGGACCCGTGTTGCCCCCGGATTCCCCAAAAAACGTCGTTTAGGGCCTCAAAACGGCTCCGGAAGTTCAGGACCCGAACAACTGCTAAAAATAGTAAGTTGTGCTACAATTAAGGAAACTGAAAATGTTGAGAAAGACAATGGTGGGGGTCTAGGTGGAATTGGCAGGTGGCCACTAATATCCACTTGGATCAAAAAGGTCGCTTAAATAAGCTCTTTATTAATCTTGTTTGAAGTTCTTTTGTTCATTGGCCTAATGACAACTTCTACAAGTGTATCCTCCAATTCCTCCTTCACCACAAGACTCTTTGGTAGAGACATGAAGCAAGACTTGTTCATCATGCTGGACATGGTGAGAGAAATGTATGAGGTTGGAATGAAGAGTAACATACTTAGAGAGCAGTTGAATTTCATGGAGGAAAATAACAAGATGCTTTCTGACAAATTACAGGAAATGGAGAGGCAACTTCATATGGCAAATATGAACCTGAAAAGTATGCATGAGTTGGACTCACAGATCTTTGTTGCCAAAGAAGCCTTGGTCAAGTATCAGCTTGAAGAAGAGGTAAACCATTCCAGCTTGTCTTCAAATTCTCCTAAGAATGCTTGTATTGGTTCTTTTGAAAAGCATACTAGAGGCATATGTTCCAAGCTAATGTCCAAGATGGGCTATGAAGGAAAAGGCTTGGGTAAGCATGCACAAGGTATTGTTGAACCAATAATGGTTGAAAAAAGACCTAAGTATTTGGGTCTTGGCTATGGACATTCTTATGGAGAGAGTTCCAAAGCTTCCATGAAGGCCATTGAAACAATCCAAAGAAGGAGTTATATTTCAAGTGCTCTACCTCAGAAGTGTGAAGATTGTATTCAAGAGGAATGCAATGGCTTGAAACATCATTTGCAGGATGCACGTGTTCAGAAGCACACACTTGAACCAAAGAGTTGTGGAAACCCTAACAGCCTTGAAGAGATTGATGGTGTTCCAAAGGGAGCCACTTCTTCATTTGCTTTACCTCCTCATTGAGGCAAAAAACGTGAGAGAAAGGTATAAATCTGGTTCTAATCATCTTCCTTTTGATTTTGCAAAGCATGATAAATGTCCACATAGATATGGAAAAGAATTGCATGTTCCTTTTGTGGTTTGGATAACCATAATGTTTCTAGATGTTGGAAGAGAATGGCCACATACAAGAAACTTTTGAAGGAAAAGAAGCAAGAAGCTAAAGGTCCATTGGACAAGGCAAATCACGTTGTCAAGAGGATGCACATGTGTTGCACTTACTGCCATAAGCAAGGGCATCTTGTTGAAAAGTGTTGAACTTTGAATCCAAAAATGCTTCCACAAAAGATGAAGAAAGTGGAGAGAGAAGATGACAAAAATGGAAAGGAAGTTTCCATGAATGATGTGGTTCAGGATGATTCACATGATGATGTTGATGTGCAGACAAAGGAAAGACTTTTGAAATGGATTGGTAAGAAATGTTTAGAGTTCTTATCCAATTAAGATTACATGTCTATTGATGCATCTATTTGCATTTCTTTGTTGATGAGATGCAAGTTGTAGGATTTTACCAAGTAGGTGAATGGAGAGGTTGAGTAGCAGACTCATTTTGTTGCTGCAACATTATATTTCATTTCAGCTTCGAAATTGCAGTGTGCTTAAGCAAAAGTTGAAAGATGAAATGTGTTCATGAGCTTGATGTGCATGAACACATGGATACTGATGATTTCCTTGTATTTGAACATGTATGTGTAATTAACTTGCAGGGTTGATTGCTTTGACATGCATATGATGCAATGTTGACTTGGGAGAAGTTAACATGGTCTCCTAGATGGGGATAATGATAAAGTGTTTCATATTTTGAAAAAGAGTCTAAATGGTCTTTTTCTACATGCTTGACTTGAAGGGTCATTTGTTTTAAAGGTATGTTTTGTGGACTTGTTACCTAGTCCATCATTTGTATGAAGATATAAGGCATGGAGGTGTTCACAAGATGTGAAATCTATTTATTTTGTTGAAGAAGGAGTTTAGGCCATCCAGTTGTTGACTGTATTTCTATTGTTGTTAACAATTGTTATTGACAACTTTTCAAATAGATACAAATGAAAGTTTTGTGGAGCAGATGTACTTCACATTGGTTTGAGTCACCTTGGATCAATGGTCAAGGCAGAGAAGTTCACCTTCGTTAAGTTAAGGTTGAGTTAGAGGGTCGTAATTAGGGCGAAGTGTTAGAAATAGTAAATTACTTTCTAATGCTAGCAATGCATGATGAATTGAGTTAATTTAAGAAAAGAAAGTGGAGTCTAATTAGAATCCAAATTGAACGCGAATTTACATGAAATTGTTAGCCAAAAAGAAGTCAAGTCTAGTTAGAGATTGCGTGATTCAATATTTAGTAAGTGTGGTGTTTATATACTAGTGGTTGGGTCATTGTGAGAAAAAAAGAGAGTCTCGACTCCAATTGCTGCAAAATTCTTGAGAGATGCACTCTCAGCTCTATAAACCATTACATCATATGACAAAGCCTCTTTCTCATTCTCAAAACTTAAATGTCTAAGCCTCTGACACAAAGAGGTCACTATAAACTACAGTGTTATCAGTCATATCACACATATTATTCACTATATTAATAGAAGCTTCATGATCATCAGAGAATTCTATTGTTGAACTCACCAATTCACAACTCACTTTGCAATCGTCATTCGCATGTGTTTCATTACAATGAAATTCACCATCATCTTCACCATCCACATTAATATATATATAAAATCACATACCAAATTTATACCCTATCGCCAACTCTAAACCCGAAAAAATCTAAACCTCCTGGCCTCACCTTCCATGTTTCCGTTCACACACGCGGAAACAAAATAGCGCACTGAAATTCATATCTGCCATCAATATGTGGTTAACGTTGAATCGGTGTCCATAACATGGGCATAAATTATCCTATTTTGGATTTCATTGTGAACTAATTATCGGCCCCATATTATCTTATTATCTAACGTGTATATATGTATTAAGTGTATACACATTGTAACCACATATAACGTCTTTATCCATTCTCTTTGGTTGAGAATTTGGTTTGTACTGCTGATAGGTTTCATCCAATCATAGACCGTATTACTTATCACTCTCCACCATAAATAACATTTAAGCCAGACCTATGATACAAACAAGTCTACAACATCGTTGGTATAGACATACACCATGTCACCAATAAATAAAAAACGCAACTTTCTATACGTTCTGTTGATGCCGCTCTTTATACGGAGGTACGTTAATTGACTTTTAATAAAACACGGCTGCATGAGAGATTCTAGAGATTTAGAGTCATTGCAACTGGTCCATTGCTTTATACCTTCTATATCGTACTATGAAAAAATTGACATTAAAAAAAACCCTGTTATTAATGTTTGCTTTTAACTTTAATCCACATAGACATGGGAAAGGTTTGGCGTTTTTGCGTGCGAATCTTTTACCTTTAGTTGATAGTAGACATGGTAAAGTATGGCGTATTTGCTGACTGTGAAAAAATTTACATTTGAAAAAACCCTGTTACTCAGGCTTGCTTTTAACTTTAATCCACATAGACATAAGAAACGTTTGGCGTTTTTTGCTGCGAATCTTTTACCTTTAGTTGATAGTAGACATGGAAAGTATGACGTATTTGCGTGCTAATCTTTGTCTATGATGGTCAGTGAATCACTCGGTAGAGAGCAGGCCATTAGATTGACGTGGCCAATAAATATATAAAACGTTGGCTTTGATTGAAACTTGACAAGTACATGGTCATAATAAGAAGCATGCTATTACAAATCTTTGTTTGAAAGACTTAGAGTACTTTGCGTTAACATGATTAATGAGTCATTAAATTTTTTGTATGTTTTTCAAGTCAATGGTTATAAATTATAATTATAATTATAATTATATATATATATATATATATATTATGGTTTTGAAAGTTTTGAGTGTGTAAGGAAAAAATAAATTTGTGTAATTTAATTAAAATTTATTATTTAATAAATGTTGATAATGATGATAATGATTAATATTCACAAAGACTAATGTGATATCTCAGATCTCGGGATAAGAAAAAGAATTTAATTGTGGTTATTCAAAGCATTATTTCTATGATCAAAATGAAGAGAAAGAATTGATCGAAAATTACTATAGTTGGGCCCACTTAACAAGTCAAGAAGATTGGAAGTGTCGGAGGTGTTAGGGAATTGAGAGCAAATGTGAGTAAGAGCTAGAAAACTTAAAAGAAAGTGTTTTCATCTTCCACCCTCTTAGCATCGTAAATATGACAGATTCTATTGTCCCACGTTGTCTTGGGAGTAGACCATTGCCCAGTTTCACTTCAAAGCTCATGAGAATTAGTTCTTAACCTAACGATGTTCATTTTTTTCTTAGCGTTGGTAAGTACAAACAAATACTTATGGTTATAAAGGGTGGGGTTGATCACCTCCTTATAGTATCTTAGCTTCCTTTTACCCTCCAACTCCTTATCATCCTACCATTTATCCTTAAAATTGGAGGTAATAGTATCTTTATGTTGGGTGTATGTTATATTTTTTCCATGACTAGCCCCACGCGCGAGGCAGGGGGTTAGAGGAGGGGCGGTAGCCCCCTCTTCGTTGTGTTGGGTGCGACGAGGGGGTCACAAGGGGGGTAGAAGCCCCCCGCGTAGGGGGATTTGAGGGGTGCGGTAGCCCCCCTTTACAATTTCTTGGGAATTTTTTTTTTGGACCCTATATTAGGTGAGTATACCTGCCTATGGTTTTGTGCATGGGTTTTGAACATGGTTTTGGGCATGATGATTTTTTGCCCATCGTATCTTATGGATCTGGTTAAGGGAACTACGGTTATGTTCTAATATAGGGTTAATTGATTGGGGTTTACAAATGCTTCGACATGTATATATATGTGTTGTAACATTGAAAGAAATATAACGAAAAATCCATCTAGTAATCTATCTTTTTGGATACAGGGGAAATCTCTATGTATTTGTTTTATATTCTCGCCATTGTATATTTTCTATCTTTTAAGAATTTGTTTGGAGGAAATTTGCATACAGGTTTAAAAAATGAACTTTGACACTATCATTGCTTCCCATGATGACCTCTTCCTTTATACCCCAATGGTTGAGCCAAGACAGGGCATTCTTATGTCACACACACTTGATGCGAAGATGGGGGTTTTGACTATAGTTAGAAGCAATTTTTTGGTGCCTCATGGATTCCATGTTGTAAAGCTTCTTCTTATACATCATATATCTAACCATAATCATGCTTTCAATGGGGGAAGGCCAATTTCGACCAAGAGGATAGGATAGGGAGTATTTCCCTTCATCTTGAGGTTGTAGGTTATGAATTGGTTTTGAAGCATATCAGTCTTTCTCCATGACTCTCTAGATATACTGCAACCCAAAACTTCACATCTATATAAAACAACAAGGGTGATGAGAATCTCAAAGAGGAACATATTTTTACTCCAAATACAAATATCGATCGACTTAAAAATTTTTTCAAGCTCATGATAAACTTTCCAACCTTCAATAATCTTTTCTCAGTGCTATAATTCTCGTTGAGCTAATGAGGAGTGTTAATACCCAAATATTATAAAAAGAAAATTTCTCTAAGCAATGGTTACCATAGATGAAATTACCATGGGTGATGTCTTTGGATTTAACTATCATGACTTTAGTCTTGTTAGTATTAACTTCCATAGCCATCTTAGAACAATAGACATGAAAGGTCTTAAGTTGCCTGTCAGATCATCATGGATTTTTTGCAAGAAATATTATATATATATTATATATATATATATATATATATATATATATATATATATATATATATTTGAAAGAATAAATATTGTAAAACTTAATATTTATAATAAACTATTTTTGGAATGGTGTGTTCCCTCATTTATATACATAAAACATATGAAATACAAATGGCAAGTGCATATATGTAATTATATGTATTACATTTTTAATAAAACTATCATAGGGTTATTTTAAATTTAGATCTATCAAACTTAAAGAGGATCAAAATTTTGAAGATGCAAACATGTTTTTAGGTACAAAACTCGAGGAAAGTTTTGCATCTAGAGAGATTTGATTACTTTCCAAACTTAGTAGATCAAGAATTAAGATAGATTTATGTTAGTTATTAATAATATTGTTTATATATATGTAAATTCAACATCTTTATTTATAGAAATATTTTTATTTTTAACTTTATTCAAGGCTTCCATAAATGTGGAAATTTTATAACGTAATACACATAATATTAATAATATACCTACATAGAGAAATATATACTTTAGAAAAATGTTTGTTGTATATATTGAATTTTTAAATGCTTGTTAATTAAATTTAAATATGAAGTTTTTTATTTATTTTTTCTTTATTTATTATTATTATTATTATTTTCTTTTCATCTGAGTTTTGTGATCCATATTTATGTTTGTTTGAAGTTTTCATCTCAAACTTTTGTGATCCATATTTATGTTTGTCACATCGACCACGTTTTATGATCAACATTTAAAACTTATTAATGAAATTCATTTGCAAAAACAAGATGAAAAAAAGATCTATCAATAAAATAAAAAATTTATATTAGGGGTTTCATTTTGCGCAAGGAAAAAAACGTTAACGTATAAAATGGTGTTAATATACCCCTAGTTAGTCATTGTGCGGAAAAAGAGATGACAAATGAACATGGGTATGTAATGTGAATAAGTTTTATGTTTAGTAGAGTAAACTGAGTAGCAAGTTACATGTTGTTTCACTTATGTGTTTTTCGCCATTGCCTTTCCGTCTGCTATTATTGTTGACGTCGAGTTCTAGGGTCGGAGTAGAAAAATCTTTGGAAAGGATTTGTGGTTACAGTCTACGTGAAAAGATAAAAAAATTCGGTTCTCGAGGCGCCACAGTGATGCGCTTCGGAAACTATTTCTCCCTCATTATATAGCACACGAGAGGCCATTCTGCTAGGCACATTACCAATTCACCTAGTAATTTTTAAGTTAATTGTATTTTTCGAAATATTTTGGGAATCTGACGGATATAGAGACGGTCAATTTTTTGAGCATGTACATATTCGTCAGATTTCCAAATATTCCAAAAATCTGTAATCAACTTAAGCTCACCAAATTCACGCTTCTTGCATTCACGCGATGGCCCCTTCCTGGGAGTGTATTAGCGGTAATGCCTCTTATTTATCCCATGCTGCATTAGCTTGTCCGTGGGCATGTTTAAAATTATTTTCTGAAGGTTTGTTTTAAATGGCAAAGACTAAGTTTTAAAGAGTTAATTCTAAAAGGGTTAAAAAAAATGATTCCAAAGGAGATATTAAAGGATAGAATGGTTTATAAAGGACATATAAAACGTTTTTCCTTAAAAGGTTTAAAGCGTTTGAAGGCGTTTTTTTAATGAGATTTTTATTATATAAAAAATAAAGGGTTTTGTTCAAGAGCAGGGGGTCATCCTATAAGATTCGTATTTATGAATTCAAAAAATACTGTTTATAAAGGTTTAAACCGAGTTTTATCAATTGATTTTTTATTCTTTATATCGAAGAGAATTTTAAAATAAAGTGAAATATTTGAGTGAGTTTATGGTTTTGTAAGGTGCGTTTGTTTCTAAAATTTAAATGTTTTTATCAAGTATGAGAGTGTGTTGGGTTAATATAAAGCTTTATGTATGATATGGATATTGAATGGGTGAAGATTGTGTTTTATGGGATGGATATTGAAAATCGTATTTTTTTCGAGAGTGATATGGAAAGAAGCCTCATGCAAAAAGAAAAGAAGACAAAAGATAAAAGAAAAAAAATAGTCATGAGTTGCAAAGCAAGTTTGAAGTAATAGAAAATAAATCTAAATGAGGAGCCAGAGTAATTCATAGAACTTGTAAAGGTTCGTCTTGCAACCAAAGAATCTAAAAGACAAGAAGATGAAGTTGAACAAGTCAATGATGCATAGATTGGGATGGATCTAGTAACACTGCCATTATTTACTACTAAAACTTTAGATTTTTGGGTTGTCAAAATGCAAAGTTTTCTTCGATGTAAATAGTTTATTGAGTATCGATCTAATAACGCATATGATGAAGTTTGTGATGCTTTATTATTAGATCTTATAAAATAAGCATTCGATGAGAAATTTCTGTGCAAGGTAGAAAAATCTACATATTCCTATGAAGCATGGAAGATCCTAGAAGGTGAATTTGGTAGAAAGGAAAGTGACATGTGGCAACAAGTTGTGAGTGTGTTGAAGAATCAATAAATAAATGAACAACGAATTGAAAGTAAATGAGAATAATTCTGGGAGGACAACTTGGAGAATCCCTCTCAAAGGTGGATGATGGCCATAACTACTATAAAAGTGAGACCCATTATGCAAATGTGCATATGGATAAAGAAGACACAACAAAGATTGTAGAGAGAGAGGCTGAAGCCTGTGGGTGTGAACTAGAGCAAGAACGTAATAGCTTGGATGGTGAATATGATGGTGAATCTTGCTGTGATGAGACACATGGATGATAACTCGGAAGTGAGTTGTGAATTGGTGAATCCAATAACAAAACTTGTTAATGATGGTGAAGTTTCCATTAAAGTTGTGAATAACATGTGTGATCCAGTTGGTAAGATTGCAATTGATAATGACCCCTTTCCACCAGAGGTTGAGACATTCAAGTTTGAGAATGAAAAAAAGAGTTTGTCATATGAAGTAATTGTTTATGGAGTTAAGAGTGCGTCTATCGCAAATTCAGTAGGAGTTGGTGAATTTGGTGAAGCTTAAATTGTTAATGAGCACATGAATGCTCAAATATATCATCATGGAGTGAATCGAAATTATGCTCATTAAATTTGTGTTTTAATTTTTGAAATAAGGATTTATTGTGTCAATATGGGAAATGCCATGTTCTATGAAGAATTGAATGTTGAATTTTCCACTATAGCAGCAAGTTATGAAGCAAAATCTAGGGCTACTCATGAAGTAGTGTGTGGTCTAACAATGACTGATGATAGAAAGGAGGATAAAGTGATTCAGGATTTTTTCTGAGAATATCTACTGACTACAAAATAGTGGAAGGAGAAACTTTTGCTACAAAGAATATAGAAAAAAAATTAACAATAATTTTGAGTGTGGAGGTAAACAGGACAACGGTCCAGTCAAAGTTAAAAGAGATGAAGAAAAAGATGCAAGAAATGATTAGACAACACTGAAATAGTCTTTCATTAATGGAGTGAAGAATAGATCAAATACTACTATCAAGGCATACGACAAAGAGAAGATCAGGAATCTAAAGTGTAAGAAGTAAATTGAATTTTACAGTTTGAATACAAAGAGTTGTGAAAAAAATACATGAGTGAACAAATCTTTGAAGAGGAAGTGGTAGAAGATGCTTGGAACAAATACAAGAGAAGTCAAAGAAAATTGTATCAGTAGTGTTCCAAAATGGATTTTGGATAGACTCCTAAGTCTAAGTGTTCCTCACAGAGGAAAATGAAAGTCCAAGGAAGTTCCTAGAACTATCTTCATTGCAGAGATTGTCTCATTTTGAATCTTCTACAACTTGAATGGGCAAAAATGGACTTACGATGTAGAAGTTATCGCGGGAAGAAGATGCCCTTTGTTCTTTGGAGAAAGAGGCAAAATCCCCTAAAAATGGCAAGAAACACTTATAAAGGGAAATCACATCGCATAAGGGTCCAAGAGCGAACTTAAGAGGAACGAGGAGAAACCCCCGATTGTCAATCCCTGATATGTCGGGTCAGAGGTAGGCACATGCACATGACATAAGGCAAAGACCCCGGGCCAATACGATATTGCGATCGTCGAAATGGGCATCAGCGATGGCATCAGACAAGGGATAGACCCCCGAGCCAATGTGGCTTGTGATTGCAATATATCGCATTACAACATCACGTCACATCGATGTAAAAGGGGTGATAACGGTAGAACCGATGGACTTTATAGGTGTGGTTCGATAATATTTGAGTTCCAGAAAATGGGAATTTTCTGTGTATTAACATTTTTTGGTGTAAAAACCGAAATACAAATGAAAATGCCCCAAAGCGATGCGATGCGATCGAGATCGTCGGATCACGGGATCAGATCGATGGCCAAAATTAAATCAACGATCGGCGATCCTTGATACCGAAAAAAAGGCTAGACTCGATGAGATTTCAAAGTCCAATTGTATAAAATTTGAAATTTCGAAATTCAGATTTTCAATGTATTTCCCATGTAAATGGGTTTTTGGCCAATATGCCGTGCGATAAAAAGGTGGACCTAATAGGTTTATAGGGCCGATTCTTTAATGTTTCAATTCCGGGAATTCGAAATTTCACGTACTTCCCGTGTATTTGGGATTTTACCCAAAACACATATGTGATACAATATAATGCCTAATAGTGGACCCGATAGGGATTTAGGGGTGATTGAATGGGATTTCAAGTCTGAAAGTCCCGCCCAATAATGTATTTTGTAGAAAACTCTTTGTAATGGATTTTTCTCAATTTTCAGGTTTTTGCCTATGAAATGGCCTCGATTCCTTCTGTAACTGCTCCTGATCATCATGCCACGCTGTAGCAGGTGTTTTTATTGGAAATGATGCATTTTGAAGCCACAGAGCCATAGAGGGATCATGAATCACAGAGAAATGGCCAGGGAAGCCAAAAATCCAAAAAGTACCTCAAAGGAGGCAGAGAGCTCAATTGAGCAAAGGCAATGCAAAAGGCAAAAGGCGGAAGCAAAAAGAGGCGGAGAGAGAAAAAAGGGAATTCATAGAGCAACCGAGGGAGTCACTTGGAGGTCAAGTGAAAAGCCAGAGAGTTGTAAGTTGCAGAGAGCTAAAGAAGCCAGAGCCGAAGAGCTAGGTTCGGAGCCAGAACTGAAGAGCTAGAACCAGAGCCGAGAGCCAGAGCCAGAGCCGAGAGCCAGAGACGAGAGCTGAGAGCCAGAAAGCTGAGAGCTTCAAGAGCCAAGGATAAAATGGTGTCTAAAACCATTGTTTCTATATGAAACAGTGGATTTGAGCCAAGAGATTGTAAAAAGGACTTTGCGATAATCCCAGGGAGCCTAGTTGAGTTGACTAGAGCTCACAGAGATGTAGCCTAAGAGTTTTGGTTGAACTCCTAATTAAATTGTTGTCTTATGTTTTTGCTTGTTGATGCATTTGTCCACCGTCATATGTATTTACATATCAGCATAAACAACAGAATTTCAAAAGCACATAAATAGTTTTAAAATAAACACCAACATACACCTTATTTTCAAGCATATTATTAATTCCGCATTGGTTAATCAATAAGACTTGGGAATATTTAAAGCATTGGAAGTGGGAGAGGTTCTTGTAAGTTAGACAAGAAGCCTAAGTGCCCCATTTTCAGATCAGGTGGTATCGGAGCTTAAGATTGGTTAACCCCACCTTCAAGAAGGTTATATCAGAATGCTTGATTGACAGAGCAAAGATTGCTTGTTTGAAAGGTGTTTAAATAGTCAGAGGTTGATTGCATGCTTGTTTGCAGACTGACTATTGTTTGAGTTTGCAAAGGTGAAAGGAAAGCTATTGATAGCTCAGTCTAGGAAGGACAAGAAGGAAGAAGGGCTGAAGGCATTCTTCTATCCCAAAGGACCTCAAGGCAATCCTTGAAGCACAAGAGGTTTGTTGCAAAAGGTTGCTTAAATAAGCTCTTTATTAATCTTGTTTGAAGTTCTTTTGTTCATTGGCCTAATGACAACTTCTACAAGTGTATCCTCCAATTCCTCCTTCACCACAGGACTCTTTGATAGAGACATGAAGCAAGACTTGTTCATCATGATGGACATGGTGAGAGAAATGTATGAGGATGGAAGGAAGAGCAACATACTTAGGGAGTAGTTGAATTCCGTGGAGGAAAAGAAGCAGATGCTTTTTGACAAATTACAGGAAATGGAGAGGCAACTTCATATTGCCAATATGAACCTGAAAAGGATGCATGAGTTGGAGTCACAACTCTTTGTTGCCAAAGAAGCCTTGGTCAAGTATCAGTTTGAAGAAGAGGTAAACCATTCCAGCTTGTCTTCAAATTCTCCTAAGAATTCTTGTATTGGTTCTTTTGAAAAACATACTAGAGGCATAGGTTCCAAGCTAATGTCCAAGATGAGCTATGAAGGAAAAGGCTTGGGTAAGCATGCACAAGGTATTGTTGAACCAATAATGGTTGAAAAAAGACCTAAGTATTTGGGTCTTGGCTATGCACAGTATTATGGAGAGAGTTCCAAAGCTACCATGAAGGCCATTGAAACAATCCCAATAACGAGTTTCATTTCATGTGCTCTACCTCAGAAGTGTGAAGATTGTATTCAAGAGGAATGCAATGGCTTGAAACATCATTTGCAGGATGGAGGTGTTCAGAAGCACACACTTGAACCAAAGAGTCTTGGAAACTCTAACAGCCTTGAAGAGATTGATGGTGTTTCAAAGGGAGCCACTTCTTCATTTACTTCACCTCCTCATGAAGGCAACAAACGTGAGAGAAAGGTATAAATCTGGTTCTAATCATCTTCCTTTTGATTTTGCAAAGCATGATAAATTTCCACATAGATATGGAAAAAGAATTGCATGTTCCTTTTGTGGTTTGGATAACCATAATGTTTCTAGATGTTAGAAGAGAATGGCCACATACATGAAACTTTTGAAGGAAAAGAAGTAAGAAACTAAAGGTCCATTTGACAAGGCAAATCATGTTGTCAAGAGGATGCACATGTGTTGCACTTACTGCCATAAGCAACGGCATCTTGCTCAAAAGTGTTGAACCTTGAATCCAACAATGCTTCCACAAAAGCTAAAGAAAATGGAAAGAGAAGATGATAGAAATGGAAAGGAAGTTTCCATGAATGATGTGTTTCAGGATGATTCACTTGTTGATGTTCATGTGTAGACAAAGGAAAGAAATTTGAAATGGATTGGTAAGAAATGTTTAGAGTTCTTTTCCAATTAAGATTTCATGTCTATTGATGCATCTATTTGCATTTCTTTGTTGATGAGATGCAAGTTGTAGGATTTTACCAAGTAGGTGAATGGAGAAGTTGAGCAGGAGACTCACTTTGTTCCTGCAGCATTATATTTCGTTTCAGCTTCGAAAGTGCAGTGTGCTTAAGCAAAAGTTGAAAGATGAAATGCATTCATGAGCTTGATGTGCATGAACACATGGACACTGACGATTTCCGTGTATTTGAACATGTATGTGTAATTAACTTGTAGGGTTGATTGCTTTGACATGCATGTGATGCAATGTTGACTTGGGAGAAGTTAGCGTGGTCTCCTAGATGGGGATAATGATGAAGTGTTTCATATTTTGAAAAAGAGTCTAAATGGTCTTTTTCTACATGCTTGACTTGAAGGGTCATTTGTTTTAAAGGTATGTTTTGTGGGCTTGTTACCTTGTCCATCATTTGTATGCAGATATAAGGCATGGAGGTGTTCACAAGATGTGAAATCTGTTTCTTTTGTTGAAGCATGAGTTTAGGCCATCCAGTTTTTTATTGTATTTCTGTTGTTGTTAATAGTTGTTATTGACATCTTTTCAAATAGATACAAATGAAATTTTTGTGGAGCAGATGTACTTCACATTGG
The DNA here is from genome assembly GCA_000404065.3 of Pinus taeda. Classification (NCBI taxonomy): domain Eukaryota; kingdom Viridiplantae; phylum Streptophyta; class Pinopsida; order Pinales; family Pinaceae; genus Pinus; species Pinus taeda. Next base: position 10,154 of record APFE030197111.1, on the reverse strand, counting down.
TTTGAGTCACCTTGGATCAATGGTCAAGGCAGAGAAGTTCAAACTACCTTCTATGACCATTTCAGCAGATGTTCTACACGAAGGCAAGGAGGAAGGTAGTTCTTCCCAAAAGGACCAGCACATCCAGGAAGGAAAGTGGTCAGAGACTTTGGTTCAGAGGCACTATGAAAAGGAAAGTGTATGCAGACTGAAAGAAGAGGGTGAGTCACTCTCATTTACTATTTAGATCAGTATATCGGTATCTTGGAGACCAAAAGTTCTTTAGTGGGAAGACGTGATCCAAAATGGATTTTGTATAGACTACTAAGTTTAAGTGTTCTCCACAGAGGAAAATTAAAGTCCAAGGAAGTTCCTAGAACTAGCCCTATTGCAGAGATCGTCTCATTCTAAATCTACTGCAACTTGAATGGAAAAACATGGACTTAGGATGCAAAAGTTATTGTAGGAAGAATATGCCCTTTGTTATTTGGAAAAATTGGCAAAATTCCCTAAAAATAGCAAAAAACCCTTATAAAGGGAAATTGCTTCGGAGAAGGGTCCGAGAGAAAACTTAAGCGGAAAGGGGAGAAACCCACGATTGCCGATCCCCGACATATGAGGTTAGAGGCACACACATGCACATGACATAAGGGAAAGACCGTGGGCCAATGCAATATTGCAATCGCTGAAATTGGCAGATCGACATCGATAATGGCATGAGACAAGGGATGGACCCCCGGACCAATGCAACATGTGATTGTGATATATCACATCGCAACGTTGCATCGCAGCGATGTAAAAGGGGTGATAACGCCAGACCCAATGGGCTTTATAGGCATGGTTTGATAATATTTGAGTTCTAGAAAAAGGGACTTTTCTGTGTATTCACGTTTTTCAGTGTAAAAAATGAAATAGAAAGGAAAATGCCCCAAAGTGATGCAATGTGATCTGGACCATCGGATCACGGGATCAGATCAACGACCAAGATTAAATCGGTGATCGGCGATTCCCATACTGATAAAAAGGCCGGAACGATGAAATTTCAAAGCCCGATTATATAAAATTTGAAATCTGGAAGTTCAGATTTTCAATGTATTTCCCATGTAAATTGGTTTTTGGCCAATACACCATGTGATAGCGATTTTCAATAAAAGGCAGACCCGATAGGTTTATAGGGCCAATTCCATAATGATTCAAGTCCACGAATTCAAATTTTCACATATTTCCCGTGTATTTGGGATTTTACCCAAAACACATATGCGATGCGATATAATGCCTAATGGTAGACCTGATAGGGATTTAGGGGTGATTGAATAGGATTTCTAGTCCAAAAGTCTCGCCCGATAGTGTATTTTGCAGAAAACTCTGTGTAATGGAATTTTCTCAGTTTCTGGGCTTTTGCCTATGAAATGGCCCCAATTCCTTCTGTAACCACTCTTGATCATCATGCCATGCTGCAGCAGGTGTTTTTATAGGCAATGATGCATTTTGAAGCCACATAGTCGTAGAGCCAGATGTCTAGTCTAATTGACAAGGAACAGAGAAGCCGCAGAGCCACAGATGGATCATGAATTGCAGAGAAACGGCCAGGGAAGCCAAAAAGCAAGAAAAGTACCTCAAAGGAGTTAGAGAGCTCAACTGAGAAAAGGCAGCACATAAAGAAAAAGGTGGAAGCAAAAAGAGGCAGAGAGAGCAAAAAGTGAATGCATAGAGCAGCTGAGAGAGTCACTTGGAGGTCAAGTGAAAAACTAGAGAGTTGTAAGTTGCAGAGAGCCAAAGAAGCCAGAGCTTAAGAGCTAGAGCTAGAGTTGAAGAGCCAGAGCTAGAGCCAAAGCTGAAGAGCTAGAGCCAGAGTCCCAAGCTAGAGTGAGAGATGATAGCCAGAAAGCCGAGAGCTTTAAGAGCCAGGGATAAAATGATGTCTAAACCCGTTGTTTCTATGTAAAATAGTGGAGATGAGCCAAGAGCTTGTAAAAAGGACTTTGCCATAATCCCAGAGGGCTTAGTTGAGTTGACTAGAGCTCACGGAGATGTAGCCCAAGAGTTTTAGGTGAACTCCTAATTAAACTGTTATCTTATGTGTTTGCTTATTGCTACATTTGTCTACTATCATATGTATTTACATATTAGCATAAACAACATAATTTCAAAAACACAAAAACAATTTTAAAATAAACACCACCATACACCTTATTTTCAAGCAAATTATCAATTCTGCATTGGTTAATCAATAAGACTTGGAAATTTATAAAGCTTTCGAAGTGGGAGAGGTTCTCGTAAGTTAGATAGAAGCCTAAGTGCTCCATTTTCAGATCAAGTAGCAAGTGAAGAAATATGGAACATAAAACAATAAAAGACATCATAAAATGAAGCAATTTCGAGGGCATATAATTTGAAAAAAATGAAAAAGAAAATTCAGCATTGTAAAAGCTTCTAAGTCATTTTATTATTATAAGCCTAACTAACACTTAGAACAACACGCATGTTTAAGCTATGTTGAGTCATGGTTCAATTATATGGTTGTGATTAGGGCGAAGTGTTCGAAATAGTAAATTACTTTCTAATGCTAGCAATGCATGAAGAATTGAGCAGGGAAAATTTTAAGAACACCCCCTAAATTTATAAGTATAATAAATGGGCGAATCTTCATGGTATATAGGAA
>APFE030197102.1:0-17558 GCA_000404065.3 Pinus taeda | reverse complement strand
AATACTCCGGTGTTTACCACTTTTGTTAATGATAAGGAGAGTGAGATAATTAATCTTATTTTGGTTATTGGATTTCTGTGTTTAAATTTTTTTAGTATAGATTCTTCTCAAATAACATGCACACTTTGCTTTGTATAGTTTAAAGTGTAGAAATAATTTTGATTTTTTTTGCTTCTTACTTTCTCTTTCTCTTTTTTTGTGGTTGTAATTTTAGATATATTATGTTAATTTTTATTCTTATTTTTTTTATACAATATTGAACAATTAAAAGTTTATCCTAGAAGACTAGAAAGAAAATTCTTAGTTTAAAGAATGTATTCTTTAGAGAAAAGTTTTCTCCAATCTTGCATCCTTGTATTTTCAAAAAAGATATAATTTATTCTAGAGCACTATATGATTTAAAAGATTATTTTATTTCGCTATACCATAGCTTATGTAGTTGACATATACAAATATATTTGCATGCTATGCATATCCACTATAGAGTAGATTCATTTTCATTTTGAGAACAACTTTGTATTTATACATAAGGTGATGTCGACTAAAAATATCAAAACGTTACATTTTCTTTACTCATGGTTGATGTTGTATTTCACATCAGTACTAGATAACAAGAAACAACTCAACAAGACTACACCCCCCATAATAAGAACTTTTAGCAGTATTTTTCCTTTTTAACTAGTGCAACCATATAAATTAAATGAATTGTATACACATTAATCCATGATAAGCATAAAAACTCTTACCCCATTATACATATCACATTACCAAGATAAAAATAATCACAAAATATAACTAAATTATAAACTTATTTTAAATATTCTATGACTTTTTTAGTGGTATATGCAACTCAATGACTCAGGTTTATGTGCAAGGTAGTTATTCTCTATTTATCATTTTAATGAAATTGATTAATTAACAAAATATCATACGATGAAGTTTCATATTTAATGAGCTATGGTTTTTTCGGCATGTGATATTGAGAAGCCATGACTCTGGCCCATGGTATCGTAGCATTCCCTATTTATAGATTAAGAAACTCTATGTAACGTAGATATAAATATTCATTGATAAAAATCCTCTTCCATACTTTCTGAAATAGATATATTCTTAACTTATAATAATAATAATAACAATACTAATAATAATAATAATAATAATAATAATAATAATAATAATAATAATAAAATAGTTTATTTCATAATTTTTAAAATTTTACCATTGTGAGATGTATTAACATACACTAGTCCTTTAATTAACATAATTGTTCTATTACCTAAATTTATATTAAAAGTGTGTTATTTTCTTTAATATTAATATTTTAAATAGAATTTTGAATATTTTGAAGCTACATTAATGCTAAAGGGTTTATATATTTGAAGATACATTTTACAGTGAATACTCAGGTGTTTACCACGTTTGTTAATGATATGGATTTGTGTGTTTAATTTTTTTTAGTATAGAGTCTTCCCAAATAACATGAACACTTTTCTTTGTATGATTTAAAGTGTAGAAATAATTTTGATTCTTTTTTCCTTCTTACTTTGTCTTGGTCTTTTTTTGTGGTTGTAATTTTAGATATAATTTTTTAATTTCGTTTTAGTTTTTATACAATATTGAACAATTAAAGTTTATCCTAGAAGACCACAAAGAAAATTCTTAGTTTAGAGAATGTATTCCTTGGAGAAAACTTTTCTCCAATCTTTCATCCTTTTATTTTCAAACAAGTATAATTTATTCTAGAGCACTATATGTTTTAAAATATTATTCCATTTCACTATATATAGATTATGTACTGGACATATACAAGTATATTTGCATGTTATGCATGTCCACTATAGAGTAGATTCATTGTCATTTTGAGAACAATTGTGTATTTATATATAAACTAATGTCTACCAAAAATATCAGAAGGTTACATTTTCTTTTCCTATGGTTGATGTTGTGTTTCACATTAGTACCGTATAACAAGAAACAACTCAACATGACTACACCCCCCATAATAAGAAATTTTAGCAGTTTTTTTCTATTTTAACTAGTGCAACCATATAGATTAAATGACTTCTATATGGATTAATCCATACATCTCACATTACCAAGATGAAAATAATCATAAAATTTAACTAAATTATAAATTTATTTTAAATTTATATGCCCACATTACCATGGAAATTCTTAACTCAAGTAAATATCTCTTCTTACAATAGCATGGGCCAATAGGATGGCTTATCAATACCACATGTCCAATATGATATATGTTGATATGATGTTTTCTATAATTAAATAATTTGGCATCAATTAATTAAAATAGCATAATTGACTTGGAGATAAATCTTAACCGTTGATATGTGAATACTACTATGACTTTTCTAGCATATTCCATGGAGGTTAAATCTCTAACATTCACCTAATAATTGTTAATAATTTAATTAAAAGTGTGAGAAGAATATTCTCAAACAAACATGCATATGAATGTAATAAGAAAATGCACAATGTAATCATTTAGGGCATGAATTCTCTCCTTTATGACCTAGATTTCTTCTTTATGACTTCTCTCCCTTATACCTTAGTTATCATCCATTATGAAATCTAAGATCATCATCTAGTGAATATGGAGGACTTGTTACAACCAACAAAACTTAAATTAGACGTTTATTTGGACAACACGATAGGGTTGGTACAAGATCATGGATTTTGTATTTTGCCCCTTTTTAAATATAGTAAAATAAATAAAATTGACACATACCTTGAAAACTGAAAAATATCAATCATAGAAAAAAACAAAGTCATGATCGGAACCATATTCTTTAGAGGATATAACTACTTTGATCATCGATGACCTGATAATAATATGTATATCTCTAGACTGAGATTTATTTTTAGTACTCGTAGATTCATGTTTCCTGTGTCTTTCCTTAGCTTGAATTGAAGTGTTGAGTTTCTTATTTTCATGGAAAAGTTGACTAATACACTTTTTAAGACATGGGACAATGAGAAAGTATTGCTAGTACCAATACATGTTCTTAAATTATCCTCATTTGAATGGATTCTGATTCGAGGACTGTCATCACAACAATTTACATCAACACAAAAATCCAAAATTATCTTGGACCCGTGGGCTATTTCTTTTTGGAAAGATTTTATGATGAGCCTCAATGTGGAAAAACTCATCATTTCTAGGACTACTTAATTGTATGTTTTTCCTTTTTCCCAAAATTTTCCTCTGAATTTTTTTAATCTTAACTTTGGATTGAGGGCTTTGTTATGATTGATTGATCTCTTCTTCATGTGTAGATTCTTTAGGTAAAATTTAGGCCCAAAGACTTACCCTGGAGGGTTTCACTTCTCTTTCATCCTTAAATTCCTATTTTCATTCCATATGTCAGACAATAGTACACTTGTTCATGCTTCTAGTTCAGTGAACACCAGTAGGTTTGAGAGTTTTGACATTATTATCATTTGAAGCACAAGGATTTTCTTCATGAACTAATTATTCACAATCATTCTATACTTAATGATGATATGGTTATTGAAAAGGACTGTGAAACGAAGGGTTATGCACCCAAATGGTGTCTAACTAGAATATAGGTTAAATTGTGATGAAAAAGTGATCATTCAGAGTTCTTGTGATGTGACTGGTATTTGCAGGACATTTTAGTTTGGAACTTATATAGATAAAGGGGAAAATTATGTTTATGTATGAGAAATGCCATTAAGGACCTTTTGTTATAAATAAAAACCATATTATTTCACTCTTCATAAGTAACATAAAATGCAACAAAAGCACTAAACTACACCATTTATATTTCAGATAGGAAATAAACATACCTTTCTCATGATATCCACAAACATAAATAACTGTAAGTTGCTTCGAGGGAATGTAACACATTGCACAATTTTTAGACCATTTCTCTCTCTCAAAGGGAAGTTGAGTAGTTTCTGCAATGAAATCAATATTTGCATCCATCTCTATATCACCCACTCGAGCTTTATTCATATCAAAAGAAGAGGCAAAACCTTGATAATCCCTTTACTTCAACTCTGAAACAACTGAAGTAAATCCCACTAGCTGACCTAATGGAACAAGTTTGCACATTCAACATATGCCTCTACTATCTCGGCTCAAATGGATTTAAACTGGATAAGGGGTGCCACGGTTAGAATCCTAGACAGTTTTAGCCAGGAATCAAGGTGAAACATAGAGGGAAAATGCACAACAAGTGGGTTACCAAACCCTAACTTACATAGAAATGAAAAAAAAATATGAACAAAATCAATGAAACAACAAGGTAATAGTAACCTTGAAACACCAAGGGATTAACTCAAACATTGATAGTTAGGATCTATGGTACATAAACATTAGTAGATGTCATATATGAGTGTCTATGAATGGTAAATTTGAGAACAAAATGTAGAAATCAAGATTAATATACCTAATGAGCATGCCAAATCACCCATAAAACTATGACACAAATCTATAAGGAATAACCCTTAGCCCGTGTTAGTGTCTGTATCTTCATCCCTCCATCAGTGATCAAATTTCTCTTTTTGCATGCATATTAGGTGTCCCATCGGATCACCTGCATTCCATTAGGTCATGGATCAACTGATGGTAGTGGTTCATTATCAATTTCCCTCATGGAATTTACTTGCTAGCATGCTTTCACATGTTTAGGCCATTTACTGTCATTTTGTCTCATTTCAATTACCAATATCAATTTTAGGGTTTTTAGTCTCATTAGGTCTAGGGTTTGCCACCATGGTCATCCAAAGCACAATAAAAGGTCAGCAGGCACATGAGGAGGTTTTATAAGTTCATAAGATCATAAATTTACTGATGATATGACCCAATAAATGGTTTTTACCTCAAAACTCTATTTTGAGGTGAAAATAGAGTTTTTTTATTTCTATGTACAAATTTTATGTAATTTAAAGTGTTTTCTATATGTAATAAGTTCCAGCCACTGCCCTTGGTCACCTTGCCAACTCCAGCCACTACAAGAAACAAAAGCATCAATACAAGTTCATCAAATGATCAAGAAAAGCCAATTCAAATGAAAAATAGAGTTTATGAGAAAAAGCGACTTTGACATTATAACTGTGGGTTTGAAATAAGGAAAAATTGAAAGGCATCCATATATAAAGCGAAAACATACTAGTCATCTATTTCATTGTGCAAGACATCCATGAAGAGCTAAAATCATGATTTGGAGGAAAATTGGACAAAAGAAGGTGAAAACTTTGTTTTTCTAGCAAATCTTCTTGACTTTGTGCATCAAAGGTGGTGCGTTGCGCATAAGACTGGTGCTGTGCATCAGTGGGTTTGTGCAAGTGTAAATTTACAAGGGCATTACGCATTGGGTCCAGTGTGCTGCGCATCAGTCAAGAAGCTGCCAAAACATTCCAAATCAGCCAAAACCCCTAAAAAATGTTGCATTTCTCTCCTACAAGTAAGTTATCATTGTTCTTGAGCTGAATTTGATCTCCTACATGTTTTCTTCATAATGTTTGCATCTTGAAACTCAAACCCTAGCTTGTCTTCATCAATTTCCATTTCATTGTAAAGCTTTGACTCCATAACCAAAACCCACATCATTTTCCCCTTTTCTATACTTCATTGCCACAAATTAATTAATTAATTTCATTTTCCATATCCCAATCCCCTAAGGAAACTCACTCACTTCATTCCCCAACTCCTTTTCACATTGGTAAAATCTCTTCATACTCATCTCTCTTGTCCTCCCCCATTATCATTTTCCACCATATCATCATCACATCACTTCCCTAAGACAAGCACCATGACAAGAAGCATTGAATCAAGTTATGAAGAGGAAGCACTTAGTGACAGCTCAAGAGAAAGAAATGTATAGCTTAGGAAACCTCACAAGGGTGGAAAAATTATTAGAGAGGAACCTATTAGCATGATTGAACTCCTTGCTTTCCCTCTTGCTACCACATGTTTCAGATACTAGTCTTGCTTTTAGTTCTGTGAGATGGTTGAGAGGGTTAAATACCATCATGAGTTGGCAATGAATTTTTTCATAAACATGGAGAATAATGTGGTGAACCTTGCTGGGATCAATTTCACTCTTTCACCAGCTATTATTGCAGAAGCCACTAGAATGCCAGATGTAGGGGAAAAGTGGAATAAAAGGCATAATATCAAAAAGTAGGATTATGAACCATATATTAAGGCCAAATATCATGGTAAACTAAGTAGGGTGTTTCCTTTCAAGTTCTTGGAGGACCGGTATGTTCCACTTATGAAACTTATCATCAAATACTTCACATGTGAGGGTAGGTTCGCTAGACATTATGGCTACCATATCAGATTACTTATGCACTTCACTAGGGTCAGAATGATGAGTATTCCATATTTCATGTGCAAAAACACAGAGAGGATGACTGTGATTGTAAAAAGAAAACCATACCCAAAGCAGCTCAACAGTATTTATCACTTTGTTGTCATCAAAATTGTTGTTTTTCATTAGCTCACTCAGTTGGGAGTGTCATGGGAAACTTTCATTGCCCATGAAATATTCAAGGGGCCTCAAATTTTTGTAGATCCTCAAGAGGAAGGTGAACCTTCCGGGCAACAAAAAGAGCCTGAAAGAAAAACTGATGAGGCTCGTATTCCTGTGTTTGTAACTTATGAGAAAGGCACCAGGAGGCTTTTTGCAGTTACCAAACGAGTACTATCTCCACCAAGGGTGGAAGGGGTCTTGTTTTCTTCATTGGATCATAGGAAAATGCTATCTTCACCTAGGGTGAAGGGGGCTTTGCCTTCTTCTTCAACTGAACAGGTACAGGTCAAAGACAAAGGAAAGCAATAAGTGCATGATGAAGGTCCTACTGAAGGGCAAAACAAAGATTTTGTTTTGGTTGAGGAAGATGAAACTGATTTGGGTTGTCAAAGCTCAAGACTCAAGGATGTGATCATCAAAGAGAAGGAGGCTGAAATCCAGGCCTTATCACTTGACCTAGAGAGGGCCAAATGGATCATTAACTTTCTTGAGCAAGAGAAGAAGCAACTTTAGGACAAACATGCAATATTGGAGCTGCAAACAATTAGAGAAAACCAGAAAGTGGCAGAAAGAAGGAAAATCAAGATGACATCACTTGAGAAAGAAATTGAGGATGACCAAGAATCATGGTTGGAAAGAGTGAATATCCACCTTGAGAAGATGATTGATAAGGTTAACAAGGAGAAGAAAATGTTGCACTACATGGCTTATCATTACTTAGTTCTGAATAGAATTTGTAAGACACGGATAAATGGCCTAAAAGCTAAGTTAAAGAGAGCCTTGACAACCAAAAAGGAACAAGACACACTTAAAATTTTGGGTGAAGCTTCCTTGGCTCATAAAAGAAATTAATAAGCTTGCCTCTTACCAATTTTGAAGCAATTTTGAGAAAATTTCGTCATTTCACGATTTTTAAATGCAAAACACATGAATTTTCACTTGTGCGTTGCGCATTGACTTGGCTAATAATTTTGCAAAATGGCTTACATTTTTGGATTCCTCATGGAAACATAGTGAAATCCAGAAAGTTTCATAAGTTTTGGAGGATATTTGGGTCACCTAAAGGGCAAAAAATACCTAAAAATGCCCTCTCTGCCACTTTTTGGACCCATAGGAACCAGTCTTGGGAGAAATGATTTTTGTAGGAGAAAATGGACTCCTTATCCAAAAATTCCAATTGTTCTAGAAATTAGATAGGTAGAGCTTTCCAACTTTATTAGTGGATCTATCAGAGTCGTATGAGAATTTGATGCCATCAAGCTTAGGGCATTGCGCATCAGGCAAAATTTTGCCAATTTTGCCTAGAAACTCATGAAGTTTGCTGTCACTTTGACTTTTTCTTCTCTCTTTGGTATATTGATGATGTAATATGTTGTAATATTATATACTATGATGTAAAAATGATGAAATATTACTTGACGGGGTGGATACATCTGTTAGAGTTTATTTAAATGAATAGTTGGCTAATAATTTTGCAGATCTTGCAAACTTAATTAGTGGATCTATTAGAGTCATATGAAATTTCAATGCTATTAGGCTTAGGGCTATTTTATTAAACACTTAAAAAAATTAAAATGCTTGTTAAAATGTTATAAAATTCTTAGGGCTTAGGGCTTAAAATGTTATAAAATGCTTACGGTGTAGGGTCTATGTATTAGAGTTTAGGTTTTAGGGATTAGTGTTTATAACAATTTAGTAAATGAGTTTAATAATAACTTAAAAGAAAAGTTGCAAACCTCTTGTTAAAATGTTATAACATGCTTAAGATATAATGTTTAGAGTTTAGGGTTTAAAATGTTATAAAAGTCTTAGGGTTTAGGGTTTAAAATTTTATAAAATTATTAGTGATTAGGGTTTAGGTTTGATAACATTTTAGTGAATGATTTTAATAAACACTTAAGAAAGAGTTACAAAATGCTTGTTAGAATGTTATAAAATTCTTAGGGTTTATGGTTTAGGATTTAGGGTTTAAAATGTTAAAAAATGGTTATGGTTTTGTGTTTATTATTTAGGTTTTATAACACTTTAGTAAATGATTTTAATAAAAACATAAGAAAAGCTACAAAAAAATTGTTAAAATGTTCTAAAATGATTAGGGTTTAGGGTTTAAAATCTTATAAAATTCTTACGGTGTAGGGTTTAGGGTTTAGGGCCACTAGCGTATTGAGGAGTGGCTCTTGAATCATTATTTGAGCTTCTAAATAAATGATATGGGTTAAAACTATGCCCACCATTATTGAGGAGGAATGTTTTTACGTAGCCAAAACTCCAGGAATCTTCCCAATGGAGTCAACATAATTAAAAAAATTTCTATTGAATTCCATTGGAGTTGTTCGAAAGCTACACTTAATTTTTTACATTAAGTTTTTTTCAAGTCACATTTGGTAGGGAACTTCCACCCCCCCCACCCAACCTATTTTGAGGATGGTACCCAAGGAAAATCTAAGATTCTTCAACATAGATGGCTAGGTTAAAAAAGATTCAAATCCTTTGCAAAAATATACTCATTATCAACTTGACACACCACATATGGAAATAGGACTTAGGTGGGGAGAATAATAATCCATCACAAAACTACTTGGGCTAAACCGAATTGATGACAATGACAGCCCATATAGTGGCTTAGATGTTATTTTCCTTTTATAATTCTCTATAGGAGTTCATTTTCAGGTCCAAGTTTTGTAATACCAACAAAACCCGATGCAGTGTCTCCTGTATGGCTTCTAATAGATCATCTATAGAATATTTATTCTCTCTAGGCAAAATGTCTACATCTTCAGTCTCAAGCCAATTTCAAGATACATTTTCTTATTCTCTTGCTTTGGTTAGTACAATGTGACAAAGGGTAGAGTTTTTCTCCTACAAAATCTTCTATTAGGATCATTGAGTTCTTTTATTTGTGCTCACACAGTCTTTCCTGCAAGCAATTCCCATGTTCATGTTCTTAGATCTTCCTTGCTAAAGGAATTAAGAAACAAATCAGGAGCATATAAAAAGATTTTCTATGGGGCAGACGAGAAGAGAAAAAGAAATGGGCTTCAGTAGCCTAGGACGAAATCTGTAAATGCAAGGTCCATGGTGCCTTGGGGCTTCATGATCTTGGAACCCTTAGCAGAATTTTGGGAGCTAAACTCTAGTGGAGGTGGATCAAGCAATCAGAAACTCCCTAGGCTAAGCTTTGGAAACAAAAATATGTCAAGAATTCGTAGGTGAAGGATCACATTAGAATGTCAGGGCATATTAAGGGCTCCCATATTTGGAACCTTGCCTGGGAAAATAAAGATATTGTTTAGCAACATAGTTTTTGGGAGATTTGAGCTAGGAACCTAGCATGATTTAAGGACGATAACTCACAACAGGAACCCAACCTGTATAAAGATGAATTAGTAGCTCTCAAGAATGACACAGACAACAAAGGTCTACTTATGGTAAATGACTTCTGGGACCAGGTAAGGAACAATGGAAAATGGAGAATTTGGAAGGATCTAGGCCATAGTGAATAGAGCCCCTTGAAGGCCCTAGTACACTCTCTTGCTCAGGATCTAGAGCATAGGAAGATTTTGGTATCCTCCTTGCGTGACCAAGTAAGATGGGGAAAGAACACCGAAGGAAACTTTAACCTCAAAGAAGCTGAACAGGTAGTAACAGGATTTAACTACCTAAACCCTGATCAAGTTTGGAAGAATATTTGGCAGAGCCCCCACTGGATGAAACTAAAGCTATTTATTTGGCTAATTCATCATAGGAAAATTTTAACTCTGGTGAATCTCCTAAAAAAAGGCTTCACTGGACCATACAAATGTTACCTTTGTGGCTCACAAGAGGAGACATTGGATCACCTTCTCAACCTCTTCTCTTTAACCTCCACCATGTGGGAGTGGGTGGCCTCAATATTTAGGCATACTGATAGGGATAGATTCAACATTTCTAACACTTTGAAGAATTGGAGGAAAAACTTCTGAGGGAATGAAATCATTCGTAAATCCTAGACCCTAGTTTCAAGATTTTTCATCTGGGATGTTTGGAAAGAATGCAATAGTCGGATCTTCAAGAAAAAAGAAAGCAAGCCCCAACACATAATTGACCAAATTTTAAGGCAACTCAAAGACACAGTCATAAGCTTGTTGAGGAAACTTTTGAGGGACCCTCCTCTAGCCCGAGATGCGTGTGTTCTACTTCATTTGGGTCTTCGATCTATAGGCCCACATAGCATAATCAAGGGTGTGAGCCAAACAAATGTAGATATAAATATTTGGAAGCCTCCTTTACATGGTTTCTTAAAGGTCAATATAGACGGACCATCTAAAGGAAACACAGGGTTAGCTGATTCTGGGGGTGTTATAAGAGATGAAAAATGTTAAATAGAGGAGATCTTTCATTGCCACTTGGGGAAGGCCACTAATAACATGGTGGAACTCATCACATTAGAGCAATGCTTGGAAATATTGGTGGACTCAAATTCACACAATGTCATCATTGAAGCAGATTTGGAATTGATTATTAGAGTGGTCAAGAAAATATGCAATGGTACATCACTCGATAAAGTGTCAAAAGACTGGAGGATATTGTAGGTATTTCACCATATCTATACCCACCTACAATCCTTAAAAATTATAAGCTTTTTCCATGTGAAAAGAAAATCTAACATGTTAGCTGATTAATAAGGAAAGGGACATTCTTCACCTTTGGGAGTTGTTACCCCCAGGCAAATTGTTAGAGGATTGTCTCTGTCAGACTGCCAAAGACAGGGGTTGATGGATTGACAAGATGGATCGAAGAGGCTCAAGAGATAGGTGGGAGGACATGGAAGCCTAAATTGTTTGGTTGTTGTTTGGTAGAAGTCTGTAGATTGTATTGGCATTAGTCTTCCATTAGATTTGAGCAAATTGTTGAGATAAGCAGAGGAAGACCAAGGGTGCAGTGGCTTGAGGACTGATTCTAGACCGATAAATGTCGATTGATATAGATCTATGGTTTTCAGGTGAGGAAGTTACCCTAAACCGCAAACCCTAAACCCTAAAAAATAAACCTTGTAAACTAAACCCTAAACCATAGGTATTTTATAACATTTTTAAAAGAATTTTGTAACTTTTAGTTAAGTGTTTATTAAGGGAATTTACTAAATTGTTGTAAATATTAAACCATAGACCCTAAAACCTAAAACCTAAAACCTAAACCCTAAACCTAAACCCCAAGCCCTAAACCCTAAACCATAAAACCTATGAATTTTATAACAATTTAAGAAGAATTTTGTAACTTTTATTTTAATGTTTATTAAAAGAATTTACTGAAGTGTTATAAACCCTAAGCCACAAACACAAAAACTTAAAACCTAAACACAAAAACATAAACCCTAAACCCCAAAACCTAAACCCTAAACCCCAAACACCAAACCCTAAACCCTAAAACATAAACTGTAAACCATAACCATTTTATAACATTTTAAAATTTGTTTTGTAACTTTTAGTTAAGTGTTTATTAAAATCATTTACCACAATTTTGTAGACCCTAAACACTAAACGCAAAAACTTGACCCAAAACCCCAAAACTTAAACCCTAAACCGTAAATCCTAAACCCTACAACCTAAATCCTAATCATTTTATAACATTTTAAAAATTATTTTGAAACTTTTATTTGAGTGTTTATTAAAAGCATTTACTAAAGTCTTATAAACCCTAACCTTTAAACCCCAAACATAAACCCTAAATCATAAACCCCAAACTGTGAACATTAAACCCTAAAACCTAAGCATTTTATAACATTTTAGAAAGCGCTTGGTAATTTTTATTTAAGAGTTTATTAAAAGAATTTACTGAAGTGTTATAAAACCTAAACCCTAAACTCTAAACCTAAAACCCTAAACCCTAAACTCTAAACACCAAACCCCAAACCATAAAACTTAAACCCTAAACCCTAAGTATTTTATAACATCTTAAAAAAATTTCTAACTTTTATTTAAGTGTTTATTGAGAGGATTTACTAAAGTATTATAAACCCTAGAATCTTAATCCTAAACCCTAACCAATTTATAACATTTTAAAAAGTGTTTTTAACTTTTATTTAAGTTCATATTAAAAGCATTTACTAAAGTGTTATAAACCCTAAACACTAAACGCTAAAGCATAAAAATTTTACAACATTTTAAAAACTATTTGTAACTTTTGTTTAAGTGCTTATTAAAAGAATTTACTAAAATGTTATAAACCGTAAATCCTAAATCCGAAACCCGAAACCCTAATCCCTAAATCATAAACCCTAAGAATTTTATGAGTATCTATAATAAGGGAAGACCACATCAAGGTATGTGAGTCTAGGAAGGAGAAAATTGTGGTACATGAGATACCCTTCTTCATAAACATTTTTCCTTTTATTTATTTTTCTTCATAACTACTCTAGGCTCCATGGGATGAATGCCTTATGTGTAATATGTAGCAGTGGATACCCCGTTAAGGTGGGGTGGTTCATCCCTACACCCTAAAGCCTTAACCCAAAACCCCAAACCCTAAACCCAAAACAATAAACCCTAAACCCTAAACCTTGTAAACTAAACCCTAAACCATAGGCATTTTATAACATTTTTAAAAGCATTTTGTAACTTTTAGTTAATTTTTTATTAAGGGAGTTTACTAAACTGTTATAAACCTTAAACCATAAACCCTAAAACCTAAACCTTAAACCTTAATCCGAAACCCTAAACCCTAATCATTTTATAACATTTTTAAAATCATTTTGAAACGTTTATTTAAGTTTTTATTAAAATAATTTACTGGAGTCTTATAAACCCTAACACCTATCCTCTAAACCCCAAACCTAAACCATAAATCATAAACCCTAAGCCATAAACCTTAAACCCTAAACCCCAAAACTGAAAATTAAAACCTAAACCCTAAGCATTTTATAACATTTTAAAAAACTTTTTGTAACTTTTATTTAAGTGTTTATTAAAAGAATTTACTAAAGTGTTATAAACCCTCAACCCTAAACTGTAAACCAAAAACCCTAAACCCTCACCCCTAAACTCTAAACCTGAGACCCTAAACACTAAACACTAATCCCTAAACCGTAAATTGTAAACCATAAATTGTAAACTCTAAATGCTAAAGCCTAGTAATGTTATAGCATTTTAAAACACATATTGTAACTTCTATTTAAGTATTTATTAAAATCATTTACTAAAGTTTTACGAACCCTAAACCCTAAACTCTAAACAGCAAACCCCAAACCATAAACCCTAAACCCTAAACCCTAAGAATTTTATAACATCTTAAAAAAATTCTATCTTTTATTCAAGTGTTTATTAAGAGGATTTACTAAATTATTATAAACCATAGACTGTTAACCCTAAACCGTAAGAAATTTATAACATTTTAAAAAGTTTATTGTAAATTTTATTTAAGTGTATATTAAATACATTTACAAAAGTGTTATAAACCCTAAACCCTAAACCCTAAAGCATAAGAATCTTATAACATTTTAAAACTATTTGTAACTTTTATTTAAGTGCTTATTAAAAGAATTTACTAAAATGTTATAAACCCTTAATGCTGAACCCTAAACCCAAACCCTAATCCCTAAATCATAAACCCTAAGAATTTTGTGAGCATCTATAATAAGAGAAGACCACACCTAGGTATGTGAGTGTAGGAGGGAGAAAAATTTGCTACATGAGATACAATTCTTGATAAACCTTTTTCCTTTTATTTATTTTTCTTCGTAACTCCTCGGAGCTCCATGGGATGAATGCATTATGTGTAATATGTAGCAATGGATACCTCCTTAAGATGGGGTGGTTCATTCCTACACCCTAAATCCTAAACCCTAAACCCCAAATCCTAAACACTAAACCCTAAGCATTTTATAACATTTTAAAAAGTGTTTTGTAATTTTTATTTAAGTGTTTATTAATGCAATGACTAAGGTGTTACAAACTCGAAACCATGAACCCTAAACCAAAAATATTAAAACTTGAACCGTAAGAATTTTACAAAGTGTTAGAAACCCTAAGCCCTAAAGCCTAATCCCTAAAGCCTAAACCGCAAACGTGTAACCCTAAATGCTAGACCCTAAACCCCAAACCATAAATTTGAAACCCTAAATTCTGAATCCTATAATTTAAACTCTAAACCCTAAACCCTAAACCCTAAGAATTTTATAACAATTTTAAAAACGTTTTATAACTTTTATTTAAGTGTTTACTAAAAACGTTTACTCAAGTGCTATAAACCCTAAACCCTAAACTCTAAACAATAAACTGATGACCCTAAGCCCTATACTATAAACGCTAAACTCTAAGTATTTTATACCATTTTAAAAAGTGTTTTGTAAATTTTATTTAAATGTTTATTAAAAGAATTTACTAAAGAGTTATAATCCCTAAACCCTAAAGTCTAAACCCTAAACCCTAAACCCTAAACCCTCAACATTTTATAGCATTTTAAGCGATTTTTTAAATTTTATTTAAGTGTTTATTAAAAGAATTTACTAAAGTGTTATAAACCATAAACCCTAAACCCTATACCCTAATCATTTTATAACATTTTAAAAAGTGTTTTGTAACTTTCATTTAAGTTTTTATCAAAAGCATTTACTAAATTGTTATAAACCTTAAAATCTAAATGATAAACCCTAAACCCTAAGCCCTACACCCTTAACCCAAACCCTAAACCCTAATGCCCAAACCGCAAACCCTAAATCGTAAATGCTAAGCATTTTATAACATTTTAAAAAGTGTTTTGTAAATTTTATTTAAGTGTTTATTAAAATCCTTTACGAAAGTGTTAAAAGCCCTAAATTCAAAGCCGTAAACCCTAAACCCTAAATCCCAAACAATAAACCTCAAACCATTAACTCTAAGAATTTAAAACATTTAAAAAAATAGTCCGCAACTTTTATTTAAGTGTTTATTGAAAGCATTCACTGAGGTGTTATAAACCCTAAACCCTAAACTTTGAACCCAAAACCGTAAACCATAAAACCTAAACCCTAAATCCTAAGCATTTTATAACATTTAAAAAAAAATGTTTTGAAACTTTTATTTATGTGTTTATTAAAAGAATTTACTAAAGTGTTATAAAGCCTAAACCCTAAACCCTAAAACCTCATGACAAGTACAAAGATCAAAATTAATTTTGTAAATACTGAACCTAGTTACATTTTCTTCAATGCTCCCTCTTAATTATGAAGGTATTTATAATGATACTTGGTAATTATCAATATGAACAATTTATCATAAGAAGAATCAGATTGGTAACCCATATGTATAGCACCATAGTAACCATCATTGTTTCCACAGTAAGTCCTTGACTCACAACTCTATCTCTCAGTATATCAGAGCACAATGTTGGAAAAACCAATGATTATAGACACGTTAATCATTGTCTCTCAAGGTACACACCCACCTAGGTATTCAATGAGTATGAGCTTATAGGACTTTTCTTATATTTGGGTCCCAACCCTAAAATAATCTAGGTCCTCTTTCCTACTCTCGTCTTGGATTCCCTACATATCCTCAAAGAACCTTGGATGTCAGATGATTACCCAATCCTCCATTAATTCCTCCAAAGTAAATATAAGAATGTTTTGCATAGATTTCTCTTCATGGCCTTCACCTAGACTTACGATTTTTAGTCTTGGTTTAGTGCATCACACATGAAATAGAAAAGCACAACTGTCACTCCTTTTTAATAAGGGGTGATGTAATCCAAGCTCCCTCTTGGAAAAGGTGGCGGTGGTGGCACTGAAGGAAAAGTAGAAGGTAGAGGAGGAGGTAGAGGAGGAGACGGAGTAGGAGATTGAATGGAAGGAGGCTCGAGTAGTGGAGGATGTGGAGGTGGAGGATGAGGAGGAAGAGGTGGAGGCAGAGGCAGTAGAAGTGGTGGTGGCGTTGGTAGGGGAGGATGAGGAAGAGGAGGAGGAGGAGGTAGAGGAGGAGTAGAAGGAGGAGGAGGTGGTGGTGGAGGTGGTGTTGGTGGATGCATAGGAGGAGGACAAGGAGGAGGACGAGGACGCTAAGGTAGTTGAGGAGGAGGTGGAGGTGGTGGTGGAGGTGGAGAAGAAGAAGGAGGTGAAGGGTGTGGTGGAGCTGAAGGAGGAGGAGGTCATGTTGTTGGTGGAGGAGATAGTGGATTTTTTAGATGAGGAGGCATAGGTGGTGGTCGATGAGGAGGCCAAGGTGGAGGACAAGGAGCAAGAGGAGGTGGAGGTTAAGGTGGTGGAGGAGGTGGAGCAAAAGGAGGAGGAGAAAGAGGAGGAGGATATGTTAGTAGAGAAGGAGGTGGACATGGAGATGGACGAGGAGGTGGAGGATGAAGCAGAGGAGGAGGAGGAGGTGGTGGAGGTGGATAAGGGGAAGGACAAAGTGGAGGTGGAGGAGGAGGAAAAGGTGGATGAGGATTTGTTGGTGGAGGTGGTGGTGGAGTAGGAGGTGGTGGAGGTATAGGTGGAGGTGAAGGACGAAGAGATGAAGGTGGAGGATGACAAGAGTGTGGAGGAGGTGGATGAGGTTGAAGAGGAGGAAGAGGAGGATGATGTGGAAGTGGAGGTGGAGGTGGAGGTGGAGGATGAGTGGTGGATGAGGTGGAGGTGGAGGTGGAGGTTGAGGTGGAGGAGGAGGTGAAGTTGGAGGTGGAGGTTAAGTTGGAGAAGGAGGAGGAAGAAGTAGAGGAGGAGGAGGAGGTGGTGGAGGAGGTGGAGGTGGAGGTGGAGGAGGAGAAGGAGGGCAAGGAGGAGGGGTTGGAGTAGGTGGAGGTGGAGTTGAAGGTGGTGGTGGATGACGAGGAGGAGGAGGAGACAAAGGTGGAAGTGGAGGAGGATGAAGAGGAGGAGGTGGTGGTGGTGGTGGTGGTGGATGAGTCGGTAGAGGAGGAGGAAGAGTAGGAGGTGGAGGTGTAGTTGGTGGAGGAGGCAGAGGTAGAGGAGGTGGAGGAGGAGGTGGAGGCTAAGGAGGAGGTAGAAGAAGAGGTGGATTTGGAGGTGGGGGAAGAGGAGGTCGGGGAGGAGAAGGAATATGTGGAGGTGGAGAAGGAGAAGGAGGA
>APFE030197101.1:33529-95357 GCA_000404065.3 Pinus taeda | reverse complement strand
TGAAAAATAATAAATATAATTAAATATAATATATAATGAAAATAACCACTCGCAGATCAACCTTAACATTGCATTTTGAATGGTCATGTTGACAGTTCTGGACCTACCAACATTCAAGTGGCTCCCTAATATGTGGTCCCAATTAGACCTCACACCATTTGGTATAGGAACCCCATCCAAAATATGACCCGGTTACTATTTTCTTAAAGTTTTTCCTTGGCTCTAACTATCAGCAAGAGAGAGGAGTGCATATGTCCCTTTGAAAAGCAAGTAAGTGTGACTGGTTGATTCTTCTGCGCAAGCTCTTAGTTCTTCGGGGAGTATTGATTCATCATGCATATCACTTTGGCTTCCCACTTACCTCATGAATAATCATGGTCCCCTTTGTGCCTTCTCGTTTGAACACAAACATAAGATCAACAATATCGCAATGTTTTGAATCAGAAAGGGTAGTATAGTTCGTCGACTTTAGATTTTTAGAGTATAGTTTTTCATCTCTTGTGTTGCTCCACTGCCAGCAGGCCTGGACGATACCTTGGTAGGGTCACTACAAGAAGAAAAACATTGCTCTACTTCCAGCGAACCTCAAAAGTACCATGATGGAGTTGTTTGCTTCACCTCTCTGCACGGGAAGCCTTTCTTTTATTTCACTTTTATTTATATATTTATATAGGACTATGCATAAGAACTTATTCATTTTATGGGCGGAAGAGGGACCTGAATTATTAATAGAAGGAGAGGTTGTTCCTTCACAGAAGCATAAAGAGACCTCTTATTTAGATTTTCTCATTTGGATTTTTTTCCCTTTTCCTCCTCTACTGATTGGATAAGTGTGAAAACACCGAAACATAAAGAACTAAGTGCAGGCATAAGGTTTCATGAATAGACCTAAGTATCATGGTTTGACATAAAAATATCCTTATTGATGGATCATATTTTCCATCAGAACATCATTGCAAAAATATATAATCAACATAAAGAAGGAGGACTAGAGGATAGCCAAATGTTGTAGTGTCATAAGAATCTTTTTACTCAGCCACACGCAAAGAAGCCAAAAAACACGTTCACACATGAGACATATTTACATGAACAAAAAAAAAATGCAAGACCAAACAAACAAGAAAACAAGAAAAGAAACTATGTACGTAGGGGAGGGCACAACCCCAAATCATCATTGAAAATATTTTTTTAAATCTTGGCCATTAACAAGAAGACAGTCAATCTTCCGATCTAGATATTGAAGACAATATGTGTGTTCGAAAATATTTTCGTGCACAGTGAATGGTATGATCCACACGGATTGGAACTTAGTATGTTTTCTGTTGTCCTCTTGGGTTTGTCCCACTTCAAGACTAGGTCACCCACACTAAATTCATTTTTTCCTGTAGAATTCTTTTCGAACCACCTCTTGATATGACTCTGGTGGAGAGATAATTTTCTTTTTCTTTCTATCTTTCTTCATGCAGCTTGCAAATGGTGTCTATCCTACTCTGAACCAATAAGCATGGCTTACCTTGGGATTCTTGTGAAAGTTTAAGGGTAGGAAAATAATGTTTAGGGATAGGATGGATTCTTTTCTATACACCAAGAAGTAAGGAGACGTATTCAGGGAATTTTTTGGTGTGACTCGGTCAGCCCATAAGGCATTCACCAAAGTAGACTATAAGTTCCTTTGTTCAGTGAAAATGGTCTTCTTGATAATGTGGATAAGGTTCTTATTAGTAATTTCAACAAGAAAATTTCCCTGCAGATAGTAATTCGTAGAATGTTTCAATACAATAACATTTTCCAATGAAAAACCATATAATATTAACGATGAAAAATACGTTTCATTGCCAAAATCAAGTGAAGTCAGAACTCCACGCTTGGAAATGATATTATGCTTGAGGAAGTTGATGACTTACTGCTCATTCACTTGTTTGAGAGGAAACACTTATGTCCACCACGTGAAGTACTCTGTAGCAGTGAGAATATAGCGATGTTTCTTCGATGAGTGCGGAAAAATCTCACTAATGACATCTAGGTCCCTTTGTTGAAATGGTTCTTCCACAACGACAAACTACAATAGGGTGGTTGACTTCTTTCCTCGACCGACACTCTTTTGATAGACGTAAAACTTGCGGGCATATGCATGAGAATTCTTGAATAATGTGGGCCAATAAAATTGGCCTGCATAACTTTGTGCATCGTTGTGTCACGTGCAAGGTGTCCCCCGGCTAGTCCATCGTAGAGATCACACAACACTTTCTCTAAATCATGTGCTTCCATCATCTGAGCAGTAATCCATTATGGTGCTTTCTAAAAGAACCCCGTGCAACAATTGGTAAGATAGTTCTTTTAGTTTGAATTCCATCTTTTTCTATGCAGATAAGTGAGAGGGAAAAGTGTCATGCTCGAGATACTGGTGCACATCCATGTACCAAGAGTTTGTGATAGTAGTGTGGGAGGCTCACTCAATATTATACGTTTCGATTTCCTACTCCCATACTAATGGATCATCTTATTTTGCATCCACGGATTCTATTACTAGCCCACATAGACCATGGACCTTGAAAGTGTGAACTGGTTTGAATTCTAAGTCATACTCTTGCATACCAGTCATCCAATTCTCTCTTCTCTCACCCAACTCTTGTTGGACAATAATGATTTGACTTTTGGGTACAGAAAAAAGATAATGGAGTGATTCTTTAAGAGATAGGGTTGAAAGTGCTTTATCATCTTATAGATTGTATACATCTGTTTATCAATGGAGGGATAGATAATTTCAGGGCCTTGTAGGTTGGAACTCATAAAGGATATTTGTCTCTCATTGTTTTGATCATCTTTCTGCATAAGCACAATGGCGAGAAAATTATATGAAGCGAAGCTGTAGAGAAAAAAATATTTGTTGAAATTTGAGTTGTATAAGGTTGTTTCTTTTGCGATATCTTTCTTAATACTGGAAAATGAATCATCTTCCCTTTTATCCCACTTTTATATTGCATCCTTCTTTACCATCTCCTGTATAGGTTTGACAATTTGAGCGTAATCGGAGATGAACTTGTAGAGAAAGTTGATTTTCCCCAAGAAGGATTGCATGGCTTTCTTGTTCAATGGGAAAGAAATATGTGTAATATCTATGACCCTTTCAAGGTCCACTTTAATGCCACTTTTCATGATAATATGGCCCAATAGGTTTCCCTCGGACACTGCAAAAATACTCTTCTTGGGACTAAGAGATATCCTGTATTTTCAACATCACTTGAATATTTGCTTCAAGTGGAGTACGTGATCAGATCTCTTCCTTGAAAACACCATGACATCGTCAAGATACACTACCATGCTTGTTTGATTAGCTCGCGAAATGCGATTTCCATTACACGTTGAAAGGTTGCACCAAAATTAACTAGCCCAAAAGGCATTCTTCTAAATGCGAACGTGCCCCACTTTGTTTGGAAGGTAGTCTTAAGTTTGTCATTCTCCAATACCATAACCTGATTGTATCGAGAATAGCCATCAATAAAAGTGAACATGTTTTACCCTAATATTGTCTGCAATATCTATTCCATAGACAACACAGGGTAGTTGTCCTTTTCCGTGGTGCGATTGAGATTTCAGAAATCTATTCACAAGTGTATTTCCCTAGACTTCTTCCTTACTGGGACCAGATTATATACCCAGGTTGAATGTCACACTTTATAGATGATCGAAGCATCCAACAAATTCCTTATATGCTTCTAAATCAGGGGCTCAAGCATTGGAAGTACCTTTTGAAACTTTTGTTGAAAAGTCTTAGCCCCTTCCTTGATAGGGATAACATGTTGGATTACTCACGTCTCGTGAGTTTTGATCTCATTGTATGTCCACGTGAAAACATCTCGATATTGCTTGAATAAGATAATAAACACTTGTCGCTCTTATGGTGTGCAACAAGTACAGCAATTAACAAACTTTGGATCTTTCTCCATTCCAAGATTAAGCTATTCATGTGACATCATTGAACTATGGGTTTTGGCATTTTCTGGCCCTCTAAAGAAATTATGCAAGTCATACAACTTTTCCAATGATACCATGCCCTTTGGCATGGGGGTTTCCTTGTTCAAGTGAGTTGCATCTTGCAACACTTTTTTGTGCTCGTTTTCATCAATAGTTTCATCTTTGAATACATCAGTGTTCGCCATGAAATGCAGTATCTGCGCTAAGTTATCATTAAAAACACATAAATTAGTGATATTATCAGGGAAAAATACTTTATAAATAATTTCAATAGAAAAATCGTCCCCAAGCAATGACAACCTAACAACAACATTTTCTAATGCATCTCCAACTCCATTATGCATTCTAGAAACATATATAATGTTAAAAGCTTGGAATTGAGAAATTAAACGCCATACCTCTTGTTGATAACTTTTCAAATTAGGTGAAATACAGTGTATAGTATTATTATAATTATCCAATTTTAAGGTCACAACCAAGCCAGACACCAAATTGGTGTATGGGAACCCCTTGTTTGTGGGACAAGGTACCCACCTCTGCGCAGTGATTTGACTACTAAAACTATAAAGGCATACATTCTCTACCCCCTCTGGTTTTAAACCTATGAACTTTTTAGGAGGAAACACATGCTCTTAACCATTAGGCCCACTCATTGTGTACCTATAACATGATGATATCCGAGTCACCTATTGCCTTAAGAAATCCAACATTGAGGTCAATGGCCTTTTGTAAGCTCAGGATGAGTGCTTTATATTCTGGAGTTCTATTAGTGCACTCGAATTCCAAGTAGCTTGAGATCAAGTGTTTTCTTTGTTGTGGGTCTACTAAAACACAAACAACTCTAAAGCCCTCTTGTGCCTTTGAGGCATCAAAAAACAAAGTCCAAACATCATATGTACAAGAGCTATGCCCTACACCACTACTACTACTATTATCTACTATACAAAGGTCATTTGCACTAGTTGGACTAGGAAGGGGTTCCAATTGTGTGTTTGGCAGGACTGGGGAAGGTTGGGCAAGGTAGAACCCTAGGTTAGTCTCCAAGAAGAAATTACCAAATATTAGATATGTGAAAGAAACATGTTCATTTTTTCTCTCGAAGGGTGTGACCGTGTGCTTCATGTAAGTGTTACACTAAAATTTGTCACCATGACTATCTGCAGTTAGTATGGCTCCATCAACAGTCATACTATCCTCCTTGGCAAGCCTCATACCTCTGCTCTCCATGTCAAACTTCAAAGAAAGATAGAAAGTCATTAAAAACATATTTATCTCTGGGTACGCAGTTTCTCTCATCCTTACCTGCGTGTACGCATCCCAAGTTCACAATATCTGCATCCTTGCACGCTCTGTATGTAAAGGGGTGGGTGCGTACTCCTGTAAAGGTCAAAAGGCGCGAGTTTCATCTTAAAAAAGTTACTTGTGGTCATTTCTAGAGCATTCTAGAAGCTTGTTCAACGTGTATTGAGCGCCTCCAGATGGTTCATGTATCCCTATGAAAGAGGAACTTATCCCATCAAGAGGGGAGTTATCCCATCCAAAGAGGGGCTTATCCCATTGATGGTGGACCTGATTAACTTCCTCTAGAGCACTATAAATACAGGCATTGGGCCAGAAGGAGGGAGGTTGAAAGCTAAATATTCCAAAGGGTAGATGCTATTGGAATTAGGACTTCCTTGTAGAAGCTTGTGAGGAGAGATTCCCATCCTTTCTTGTTTCATTTGGAAGTGGGTGAGCTTATCAAAGTAAAGGAAAACTCTTGCTGGACCCTGGGAGGAACTTGCACAACACCAAGGCTCAGGTTGTAATGGTTTCTTTTGTTTCCTATTAATACAAATAAGTCCATTCTTCTCAACAATTTGTTATTAATGAGTTGTTTCATATACTCCTTGGTCTGTATGTTGAATATGTTTTATTTATGAGATATTCAGGTGCTATGTAATCGTTTGATTGTTAGTGAATGCAGGTTTCGAAGTGAAGGAGGAGCTCATCCGGATCGACGAGGCTGGACTACTACAACAGCGTTGGACTACAGGTAGGATCTAAAACACTTGATTTCTTGTATGGTAAATGCATGTTTAGAAAAGGATTGCTCTTAATTGTCTTGTTTGTCACTAGAAAGTCTTAGGCTTCTAGGGAGGTTGGTTTTGTCCGCAAGATTAACTCTTTCCGCATGACAGTGATTGTATAAATAGAGTGAGGCTCTAAGTTGTAAAGATAGTTAAGAAGTAATGGATAGATGAATAACAAAGGAATGGTTCGAGCTTAGAATAGTGTTCTAAGTGTCTTGGGTTGTAGTAGTAGGAAGAGGCTTTGCAGTTGAGTGTGCGGACCCCTGCAGCTAAGTGCACAGGACAGTGATGAGTTTGTAAGCAATATTGAAGATTAATAAAAAAGAAGTTGATTCATATTCTTGTGTATTTTTTGTGCATTATCTTCTTTATGGTTGTATTTGTTTATGTATTTCACACACTATTATAATTGATGAATATGTTATAATCACCATAAATCTTACACACACAAGTTAAGTAATTGGTTAATTAACAAGGATCTTGGGTATTATATGGGTTGCGTCCTGAGTAGTGCTACATGGAAGCCACACCGCAGGTTGCGAAGGGATCACAAGTGCACGTAGCAATAGATCAGACCGCGAAAC
The DNA here is from genome assembly GCA_000404065.3 of Pinus taeda. Classification (NCBI taxonomy): domain Eukaryota; kingdom Viridiplantae; phylum Streptophyta; class Pinopsida; order Pinales; family Pinaceae; genus Pinus; species Pinus taeda. The sequence continues at coordinate 88,726 of APFE030197101.1, read as the reverse complement.
TCCAGAATCCCATCAGATATCCCTAGGGTGTGGAAACCCTGGTTCTAGCACCCTCCCATACTACTTCAGGTGAGACCTCAGTCCGCGCTCTATGGACTGTTGCTGAAAGGGCCAATAGTACTGGGATTTGCTTGGCTAAATCACCTCTAAACCTGGGTCAGGCCCCACTAAGCCAACAAATGGTTCCATTTCCAGGATTGGGATCTACATAGAGGGTTTCTGATGTCGTGCCACTGGAACCCTACAAAGAAAGAAATTGAAGAGTGGTTGGACAAGAAGATTCATGAGTTTTTAGCATAGGAAAATAGAAATATGTGAGTATCTAAGGAGCAGTGGTTGGATCGCTAATTGTACACTGAAATCTATGAAATTTTCTTTGCATCTTTTCCATCTGAGTTGTATGAGTGGATAACAAAGTTAGTAGACATCCAGGGAAGGCGTAGGCTCAACAAACCAATGGTGTGGACTCTGGAAGTAGTGTGTAGAATAAAAGCCTTAGAAGAGAAGATAGCGTGAGCTGTGGACCACTGGCTTGACTGGATAATACAAGGATTTATCATTGAGTTCATGGTAGACATGACCATCAGCTACAGTGAGGCTGAGCGACATTTTCACAAGGGACCGCGAGGTAAGTACATTAAATATTTGAACACTTGGATTAAGATGCTATTGTGTGAAAAGAGGGTTATGCGAATAAATTAATGTTTGGGACTACACAGAGCAGAAAGATATACAGAAGCGGAAGCAGTGAAGAATTAGAAAATGGTCCCTTAATTTCACCCTTGTGGGAGAGAAAGGATGAGCTCACGAAGGTTTCTATTAGAAGCGTAGTCAGTTTGATAAGGCAGTGAATTCTGCATTTACCACCCCCACCCACACCACCAGTCGCTTCACCCCCCTCACCACCATCACCACCCACTCCACCTTAACCACCTCCACAGTTTAGTATGGAAAGTGTGATCAAACTGCCGGTGTTCAAAGGAGTAGGAAATGAAGACCCAGACCAATTCCAGTTCATGATAAGAGCAGTATGGGAAGCACAAGGTGTCATGGATGATAATATTAAAAATGCTATGCTGGTGAGCGCATAGTAGGATCGCGCATTAATGTGGTATATATAGCATTCCAATGACACCCAAATGTATGAATTGCAGAGATCTAGACTGTGTTGAACAGTGAGTTTAGCAGGCCAAAGTCAGAGACGCAATCAATCATCAGGTTTAAAGAGATCGGAATGCTCCTAGGTGACACCCCCTAGGATCTAGAACAAAGGATGAAAAGTATGATCCGCGAAGCCAACATGACATTAACAGATGCACAACATCGTGCATGGTTAAGGATGACATTGTCATAGAAAAAACTTTCGACCTAGGCCGAAGCATTGGAGATGGAAATGAGGTTGCGTGAGACCCCTATACAAGACCCTGGATTGGGAGTCCAACAAATCCATGTGCAACTATAGAATCTGTGTCTAGAAATGCAGAGTTTGAAACAGGATAGGGCACCTAAGCAAGAGGCATGTGAGGAAGTATGGAGACATTCATGAAACTGTTGTACAACAACAAGGTAGTAAAAGGGCTACAAGAACTTATCACTAGGTGCATAGGGGCAGGAGAATCGCGCGTGGTTTGAAAATTGGGAGAGCATGCATTGTGCATAGGAAGGGAGATGAGGTTAATTGTGCAAATAGGCGAGTATGAAATGGATTAGGTAATCTTGGACCTGGGTTCTGACGTGAATGTACTACCAAAGAAAACATGGGAATGCACGGGTATACCTACATTACAGTGGTCCCCTATTCAGTTACGAATGGTGAACCAACAGAAGATTGTGCCCATAAGAAGATTGTAGGGGTGACAGTCGATATTGAAGGCGCGAGCAAGCAGGCATATTTTGAAGTGCTAGAGATTATCGATGACAACAATCCATATCCCACTACTAGGAATATACTGGGCTACCAATATGAATAGAGTCATAAATCTAAAAAAGCACAAAATGATCTTTGAAAAAAATTCACTACGTGTAGTAGTACTACTTGATCCAGCTGAAGGAGCGCGATACACTGAACCAGTGTGTGACGATGATAGTGATGATGATCTCGACTGAATCTACAAGATAACTACACAAGGAGAATATTGGGTGAATCTAACTGTAGATGGAAGGATTTCATGGGAGTGTGAAAGCTCCTACATTTCAGATTCAGATGAAGAGATAGAGTGATGGTAGAATCGGCTGCACGAAGTAACAACACTGAACTACAACATGATGATCAAGTCATTATGTTGTGTAACAACATAGGCAAGGGAGTTTCTAACATATGATGGATTGTCAGCAGTGGATGAATTTCTAAGAAAAATCGAAAGTGTAGTACCAGAGTAGCAGTGATTCGATCCACTGAAGTAGGCACTGTGCGCAACACCTGTATGATGGTGGGGTACGCATCAAGGAACTTTTGAAGACTAGCGTGAATAGAAAAGGATGATGCACCTACATTTTGGAAAACCACAAATGTAGCTAGTAGATAAATATGATGGAAAAGATGATCCATGCATGCACCTCATGAAATGGACTAAGGTCTACGGGGAAGAGCCACAACCTGAATGGGTTCATTTATTCTACCATACCCTAGACGTCATACCCATGAATTGGTATATGGAGATGGAGCTCCGCCATGGTATGGGTGAATGGGATGTCTTGTGTGAGGGATTCTTGTTAACATTCACATTTAAAGATCATTGGTTGGATATTGTTGATGATGCACTACAAGTAGTAAAAGTCGCTATCTTCAAAATACCACAGGGGCCAATGGGCGTACTCCAGCTAGAATGGGCAATACAGTTAAGCAATGCACTAGAGTGTTATAACATGAATGTTGAGGAGGATGATGAAGACCCATGAAACATTAACATTTCAGAAATAGAAGGCTCTCGCGAGATTCACAGACCATCACTTGAAGACCCCGACATCACAGCGCCGCTAAAGACAAAGCAAGTCAACATTGGAATGAAGGTGGAACCAAAATATGCAATGCTTAGGGACTATTGGGATGATGCTATGGTCGATAAGATAATTGAGTTACTCCACGAATACCAAGACCTATTTCTGACCAAAATTACAATTTAAAAGGGATCGTGGGTGATTTAAGGATGATGAAGATCACCCTGAAACCCAATGCGAAGCCAGTTAAGCAGTGGTCTTATCGCTTGAATCTAAAGTATAAAGAAAAGGTCCACGAAGAATTAGAAAAAATGCTCACAGCCAGAATCATTGAACTAGTGGAAGAATCTGACTGGGTGAGTCCTATGGTGGTATAGGGAAAAAAACAGAAGGTTGAAATAAGAATATGCGTAGACCTTAGGAAGCTGAACGATTCCTGTGTACATGATCCATTCCCAACACCATTCACAGATGAGGTACTAGATAATGTTGGTGGTCAGGAAGCATACTCGTTCACAGATGGGTTCTCAGGGTACCATTCGATCAAGATTGCGCCAGAAGATAGGAGCAAGACGATCTTCGCAATAGAATGGGGATGTTTTCAATACACTGTGATGCTGTTTGGACTAAAGAATGCGCCAACTATATTTTTGCGCATCGTGGTAGCTGCATTCAAAGAATACATCCACAAATATTTGGAGGTCTATCTAGATTATTGGACTATTTTGGATTAGTTAAGCACCATGTAGTGAGCTTATGATTGATGCTGGATACTTGTTGCCGACACCAGATTGCGCTGAACTTGAAAAATTGCACATTTCTTGTTCCCTTTGGAAACCTACTGGGGCATGTGGTCTGGAAAGAACTGGTGAACCCTATGAAGATTGTCGTTATCCTCAATTTGGAAGCACCGCGAAGTGTTAAACAATTGCGCGCTACCTTGGGACACACTGGATACTATATGAAGTTTATCAAACGTTATGCCCAAATAACCGCGCCGATGGAAAAGCTATTGAAAAAATATGTTACATATTGCTGGAATGATGATTGCATGAGGATTTTGGATGTCCTGAAGGGGAAACTGGCCTCCGCACCAATTTTGGTCTTCCCCAAATGGGACGTGGAATTTCATGTACACGTTGATGTGTCGTGTATCGTGTTAGGAGCCATACTGACACATGAGGGAGCGGAGGGTGTGGATCACCCGATCGTGGTTTCAAGTCAAAGATTGTCCAAAACAAAAACGAACTACTCTACCACCAAATGAGAGAGGTTGGCAATGGTGTACACGCTCCAAAAATACCAACACTATTTACTTGGCGGACATTTCAAGATGTATACCAACCATTCCTCGTTGAAATACTTGGTGAAAAAGCCTGTGTTGGGGGGCACATATGCAGATGGCTTTTACTGTTTCAAGAATATGATTTTGAGGTCATAGTCAATCTGGGATGCTTAAACGCAAGACCAGACCACTTGTTACAAATTGAGACAGGCGAGGAACCAACAAATTTGGAGGAAGGACTACTTGAAGCATAGCTCTTTGCACTACGCGTCGCGGATGGACACTTCGAAGACATAATACATTTTCTAACAACAACAACTGCACCGAAGCAGTACTCAATCCAACAGAAGAAGGAATTGGTGGTGCACATAGCAGACTTTTATGTCATCGTGGGGCACCTCTATAAGATGGGCAATGATGAGGTATTGCAAAGATATGTACTTAAATTTGAACAAGGTTAGATCCTCAAGGAAGAACATGGGGGCGTTGTAGGAGGACACTATGCAGGATGTGTGAGCACACAAAATATTCTTCACGTAGGGTTATCGTGGCCGACCTTGCACCAGGATTCAAAAGCACATTGTCAGTTCTGTGATATATGTCAAATGACGGGAAAACCATCATGAAGGGATGAAATGCCAATAAATCCCAAATGGCACTACAACCATTTGAGAAATGGGGAATCAACTTTGTGGGACCAATAAAACCTCAAGGAAAGACGGGTGCATGCTATATCATCACCGTGATGGAGTACTTGACACGATGGGCGAAAGCACAACTGGTCAAGGATTGCATGGCCGCTATGACTTTTAAGTTCTTGTTAGAAAATGTGTTGACATGATTTGGCTGCCCGAAAATATTAATGAGTGATAGCGGCACATATTTCTTGAATGAAACCATCAGTGCACTCACATAAGAGTTCTAGGTTTACCACCAGAAATGTACACCATACCACCCACAGGCCAATGGAACAGTAGAAGCATTCAATAAGATATTGGAAACTACATTAACCAAAGCATGTAACACGTAGTGGGATGACTAGGACCTGTGCGTACCCATTGTGTTATGGGCATACAGGACAACATGCAAGAAACTGATGGGGTAGACACCATTTTGGTTGGTCTATGGTATCGAAGTAGTCATGCCAATGGAATACATTGTCCCTAGTTTGTGAATAGCAGCACCCACAAGCATGATAGACCGCAAAGCTCTGTAATAAAGGCTCACGTAGTTAGAGGAGCTCTAGGAAGAACGATTTCTGGTCAGATTTCACCAACAGGTAGAAAAGCAGCGTGAAAAATCCTGGCATGACCACCATATCAAGTTGCGCACCTTCAAGTTAAACAACTTAGTGCTATTGTATGATAGCAAGTTTGAAAAAATTTCGGGAAAGTTCAGAGTGCATTGGCTGGGACCATATGTGGTAAAAGAAGTCACAGACAGAGGTGTGGTCCAGCTAGTCAAACTTAATGGAGAACCATTCCTAGGAAAAGTAAATGGCAGTTGCCTAAAGCCCTGCATGTGTGGGCCGGATATTTGACTAACTGACTGAAGTATAATCTTCGTGACCCAAGGAGCCAGACAAGGGGGAAGGACTATAAACACAAGCACTAGCAACTGATACCAAAGAAAGGAGACGAGTTAGACACAAATGATGTAGAAGCAATAGAAGAGTGCACACAATAGGTCCAGCAAGCAGTAGAATAGTGTGTCGCAGATCTCCGGGAAGCAAAGGACCGGTTGGAGGGGCTTTGTGCCAAGATCGCCGCACCAATAAAGTGACTCGAGATGACTCACAATGATGTTGTTGGGGGCCTGTTGGGCATGGAATCCCCCCCACATCAGGTTTTGGGGCTCAAAGCCCAAGTTTTGGTCAGAAATGTTGTAAAACTCGGTGAATTATGGGCGCGGAGCACAAAGTGTACAACTGAGTCATTGGGTTGTCTGCCCTAAGCATTGTATTGTAATATAGTGTAAAGTTGGCCCACGGACCATGGGATTGTATAAATAGAATGAGGCTCTAAGTTGTAAATATAGTTAAGAAGTAATGGGTAGATCAATAGCGAAGGAATGGTTCGAGCTTAGAATACAGTTCTAAGTGTATTGGGTTGTAGTAGTAGGAAGAGGCTTTGTAGCTGAGTGCACCGAGGCCTAATAGAGTCTGCAGATAAGTGCGCAGACCCCTGCAGCTAAGTGCATAGGGTGGTGACAAGTTTGTAAGCAAGATTGAAGATTAATAAAAGAGAAGTTGATTCATATTCCTATGTATTTAATGTGCATTATCTTCTTTATGTTTGTATTTGTTTATGTACTTGACACACTGTTATAATTGATGAATATGTTGTAATTACCATAAATCTTACACACACAAGTTAATTAATCAGTTAATTAACAAGGATCTTGGGTATTATACGGGTCGCGCCTTGAGTAGGGCTGCACGGAAGCCGCACCACAGGTCGCGAAGGGATCAGAAGTGCATGTAGCAACAGATTAGACCGTGGACCTCCAAAAGCCCATCAGACATCCCCAGGGTGCGGAAACCTGGTTCTAGCACCCTCCCATACTACTTTAGGTGATACCTCAGTCTGCTCTCTGCGGACTGTTTCTAAAAGGGATAGTAGTACCAGGATTTTCTTGGCTAAATCACCTCTGAACCTAGGTCAGGCCCCACTAAGCCAACACTCTTGTTATTCATACTTGTTGCTACTACTAACATCTTTTCCTTTATTTATTAAACCTTTTGTGTCACATTAGGCATCAAGCATTAATAGTTGATCTGTTTCACATGCTCTGTCAAACTGATCAATTTGATCCTTGGTACCACTTGTTGCATAATTTAGTAGTACAACTGGTTGGATGAGATCACTTGTGTCGCAACTAAAGTCAACCTGTTTGATTAGTTCATCTATGTCACAACTTATATAAAATTCCTTGATTAGATCATCTATGTTGCAACCTTCATTAAAATGATGAATAATATCACTTGTATCACAACTTTCATTTGTTGTTGTGATGAGGTCTTCTATATCACAACTTGCTTTTGTCTCCTCTAAACATTGTGCATCAAGTAAATATTGTTTTAAACTTAACTTAATTTAGAGTGCATGATTTAGTTTTCTTTCATTTTGAGCTCAATTTGAAAGTCTTTCGCTACTTCTAATTTATTGGTAATTTGATTGATTAAGGTTTGAATATGCTTCATCTTCCATTCCAGTATTTCAACTTTGTTCTGTAACTCATGATTGCAATCTCGCAAATATTTAATCTCTAGTTCTGTACTTTGAAGATGTTTTCCTCCTTTACCCATTATGACTTTTGACATGCTCGCTTGTACTAGATTGCCTTCTTGTAACACTTGCAGATTTGAAGATCTAGCTCACTTGAATTTTTTACTAGGATGAGGGTGTCAGATACCACCAAAAATGCACCCAATGCTTACAATGACAAGTTCAAATGATATTGACTCACTTTAAGAGAATTGACTCACTTAATTGACTTCCTTAAGGAGAATTGACTCACTTTACCTCCTATAAATCCACAATTTGGTTGTCGGTTTCTACCGAGAATGCAACTTTACAATGCAACTCAATTTTATTTTAATTTGCTTACAAGTTAGCTTACAAATTATGATTTTGTAAGTTACACAATGACCAATTGTCGTTGAATGTTGATGTAGTCTTTTGAAATGAATGAGTTTGTAGTTGCATTAACTTGATTTCTTTGTGTGAATTTGCTTGTTGATGTAAAATGTTGATGTTTCCTATTGGCTTAGAGGGGCCTAACCCAGGTTCACAGTTAAGTTAGCCAAACAAATCCTGATACTACTGGCCCTTTCGGCAACAATCCATAGAGCGCGGACTGAGGTCTCACCTGAAGTAGTATGGGAGGGTGCTAGAACCAGGCTTCTACACCTTGGAGATGTTTGATGAGTTCAAGTGGTCCGTGGTTTAACCCTGCACGGAGGTTTCTTCGTGCACTTTCCCGCACTTCGCAACCCGATATACTGCCTTCGTGCAACCCTACCCAGGGGCTGAGCATTGTGCTTTGCATTATTCCCCAAGATCTTACTCGTATTCCACTGTTAGTTGATTATTTTAGCCTACTTGCATGCTTTAAGTTATATTTATCAACATAAACCATTCATACAAGTGCACGCAATAAATAAATAGTATATTTGCAAATTATATCAATCATTGATTAGCTTGAGAATAGATACACAAAATGATAACAAACTTCTCTTTATTAATTGTTTCCTTGGTTACAGACTCGACTCCACCCCGTGCACTCAGCTGTAGGGGTCCGTACACTTAGCTTTGGACTACTAGGCCTCTGTGCCCTCAGTTGCAGAGCCTTCTCCTACTCTACGACCAAACGACACACTTCACTTAGTTACTTAGACTCTCTTCCTATCTCCTTACTTCCTCTTTATCTACTTAGAGCTTCACTCTATTTATATAATCCCATGGTCTGCGGACCATGGGTAGGTCTATCTAGCTGACATTACATTAAAAAACTAGGGCAAACAACCCTGTGACTCTAAATTTCGTGCTCCGCACCTGCAATTCGTGGAGCTTTACAATAAGATTGGGTCAAAGCTTAGGCTTTGAGCCCCAAAACATGCCTTGGGAGGGATTCTATGCCCAATAGGCCCCAAACACAAACATCGTGACTCACGCTCGAGTCACTCTATCAGCATGAAAATCTTTGCATGGAGTCCCTCCAATTGTTCTCGAAATGCGTGGAGGTCAGTAGCGCACTGAGCTACTTCTTCCTAGATCTGTTGCATGTTGTTCTGAGACCTCTGTGTCTAGAGTGCTTCTCTGCATTAATGTGTGCATCCCCTGTATGTACATGAGCTTGCCTTTGATGTCTGCCATGATGGTGAAGGCCTCGTCGATCCAAGGCTGGACGTGCACATTTATAACTGCCTCCTTATGTTGTCTCGCGTCCAACTTATCCTTCAGTGCTTTAGCCTGTTGCATCCTCGCAAGCCTCTGGGTGAGGACCACTATCTACGTAGTTTCTCACACAATGTCATACTACTGTTGGAGTTCTCATGCCTCTGTCTCTAAGCGATGGATGTTGGGGTCCTCCTACAGAGTTGTGAGGACCTCAAGTGATTCTTCCAACATGCTAGTGCAGTCTAGCACTACACCTCTGATTTTCTCCAATCCCATTGTGATAGTGCTAGCACACTATTCTCTGACTTCCGGGGGAGAGGATCACTGTGCTTTTAACCGCATCTTGGCGATCTGAATATTCAGCTCCAGTTGAACCTTTATCATTTCTTCCCTAGCCTCACAGACTCTTGCTACTAACCTATGGGTCCACACCTCCACTGGTAGATCTGCTAGGATGGCCAACTCCGGGATGCTTCAGCAAGCGTCACCTATCACCTGCACTAGCTGTTGATTTTGCAACACCAATTAGTCATGCTACAAGCTTAGTTGTTCTGTATTTATCTTCTGTTCGCTGAGGACTTGGAGTGTGCAGCTCTCCTTAGCATGCAGCTCTATCGTTATCCCATTGTGCAATAGATATATTGTCTTGCGTGGAAGGGCATCTAGATTAGCACTGAAACCTTTCATCATGCTGACTGAAATCCTGTCGTCCTCATTTGATGTCACTAGAGCCCCTTTCGGTAACACATTTGTGTTCATCATCCGTGCATGCAACATCTGCTCTACTGCCGTGGATCCGACTATGAGGTTAGTTGAAAGGGTACCAACCTGAGGGGGGCACGCCTGTAATTCTTGCAACTATGCATTGAGGGCCCCCAACACAATCTGGATCTCCTGTATGAAATCTTGGAGAGCCTCATTTGTGACATTATGCACCGCCTCATCGATGTCATCTATATCACCTTTAGTTAGGGTGATCAGGTCACTAGATAATTTTGAAGCCTTGACCTTCTTCCTCGATCCTGCTCGCTCTGCCGAGTGTTGGTGCTTCAACTATGTGGACGTGGTCCATGGGTCCACACCTTCTTCTTCTATTTCTACTTCCTTTGTTGCATGCCCTTTCGAAGTTGTTGCTTGGCCCTCACCCACCTTCACAGCTACTTCCTGTGTTGCTACTACTAATGTGGCCTTTTCTTACTCGGCTGCCTTCTGTGCCACTTCCTGTGCTGCTCGTACCTCGACGTTGCTGTTTCCTTCTGTCTTTTCTCGGCCAACTATGTGATGCGTAGCTTGGCATCATCTTTCTTCTTCTTCGCTACCAACCTCTCAAGTTCTGCAATGTCTGGGGCGCGCCATTCCGAAGGCCATGCCTCCAAGACAGTGCAAATGACATCGCCAGTGGCTACAAAGGGTAGCTTTGTCCACTACTTTGTCAGATCCTTGTGTGCCCTGATATATATGTTGTGCATGTCTGCCTTAAACTCTACAAAACTATGTAGACTATTATGCACCGTGGGCGACAAGCACGATTTATGTTTGATCCACATTCAGACGTTCATCTCCATGAGCACCTAGAAGATCTTATTGTCGCGTATCCTTGTAGCATCCTTCATGGCCCAGAGCGAAGCGTACTTCGCGGCCCCCGGTAATTCTCTATCAATTATGGGGAATTGACTATCCTCCAACAATTCCCTTGCTATGAGCACTATGGACAACAACAACCATGCATAGTGGAAGGTTTTACCTTGATGCTAGGCTTCGCGACAATTCTCTAAGAATTTTGTGTAGAGGAATTCGGACTAGTTCAACTGGACCCCCTTTATGCACTGCTCAGCTAGCGTGACGATTGGCATAGGTACCTCATTGGCACGGCACTTGCGCATAACTTTTCCTATGAGGATTTGGGTTGCTATGCATACTGCTTTTACCTTGATGCTGGAGATGGTGTAGCCCCTCTTCTTCTTTTCTAGCTTGTACTTCATCTTCATGGCCTCCATAGTGGCCAAATCACTGCCCTTTCCTTCCGATATGGTTGCGGGGTCCTTTCCTTTGTGTGGAAGCCAGGAAATGCAATGAATCAGGTCCACCTTGATGGGGATGGGCTCCTCTAGCCATAAATACCCATCATGCACCAGGAAGAGCAGTTGCTTGATGATGAAAATTGTTATTAGGGTGCGGTGGAAATGCGACACCCATAGTAGGTTCAACAACCCAACCTTTTCCACACCACCCAACCACTTCCGTGGCTCTGACGTTGTCACCACCCCTATGGTGTTTTGCTTCATGAGGTTTCTAGTCTCAAGGTGAGGGAAATTCTTGTGGTTAGTGAGGTCCCAATATTAAAATTTCATGGTTGGAAGGCGGTCCAGGTGTGTGTCTTCGAACATAATGCCATTTGGGAGGAGCGGGGTCTAGAGCGAACTCTTGGTCTCATCCAGGTCCTTGGGTACTTTGGCCTTCCCTTTTCACGCGGGGACATAGGTGGGTAGTTTTGTTGCAGAGTGTGTAGGTTGAATATCCACTTCCATGCCTTTGTCTTCTTCCTCTGCAATGATAAGGTCTTGCAGATCTTCTTCTTCTTTGTTTGTTTCTATAGTGATGACTTTCCCTTTCTCCTCCATCGAAAGTTTGTTGCGCAGCAGGTTCCACGGGGTCACGCGTACGAGAAGCATTGCTTGTTTATCCTTCTTGGATCTTGGCATGCACAGTGATTTTGGGATCTCTTCCACAATCCTGGCACCTTCTAGAACATCCTCCACAATTAGGGCCTGCGTGGCCTCATCGGAGGTCACCTCTTCTATCCCCATACCATCCTTAATTGTTGTCATTGTTGTTGTGCAACAATTTATCACTAGCGAATGTAGGGGCTTAATCAACCCTCCGCTTACAATACTCAGGGCTTTGCTCAATCGCTCAATTCGCAAATGAACAAGTGTTGTTTGCTGGGGAGCCTTTTGTATTTTATAGCACTTTTTGAATTCTAATTCGACTGTTCCCCCCAAATCTGGTTCATTAATGCTCCCTTGGCAGCATATTTTCCCAAATCTTGCCCATAAATCATGTCTTAAATGCCTGCCACCCGCTCCATCTAGCCTCAAGTTGAGCATTCCATCTTGAATATTGACTTCAATGGTCACTTCCTAGCCAACCCATGTGGCAGCGTAGCCCCTCGTGCACGGTTGCAGAACTTGTGACTCTCTATTTTTGCACGCATCTCCAAAATTGCGCAGCTCCTGGGTAGAATATTTTATAGTCTTGTACTCCCTTCCAACTACCTGGAGTGATAAGACTGTCCTTCCCTCGACTAGGCAGGTGGCTGCACCACCCATGTAGAGTTCCATTCAGTCCTCCATTAAGGCTCCTGAAGAATCCCCACCTTTTATTGTTATGGTCAGCATCACACACTTCACCATTTGTGATGCGCTACCCTGGTCACTATGCTTAGCAATATGCGGTCCAAGCCAAGGCATGAAACTGATCAATTCGTGGCAATAGGCCTTAACTTTTTTATCGTGATCGCACACCTCCAGTCTTACCATTCTAGTCTTTTTGCTAAGAAAATATATCTTTATCTCGTCCTCCAACTTCTTGACTTCTGCATCCACCAGTGCACTTTTCTTTCTTAACTATACCTTATCTTCTTCAAGTTCTTCGAGTCTAAGGTTTCCCTGTTGGAATTTTTCCTCAAGTCCGATGCATTCTGTTTCTTTCGGCTATGTGATCCTTCCTGTCCAGGCTTCATGAACGATCGTATCTATGGGTGCTACTCTGTGTGGACTAGGCTTTGTATGCTCCGTAGGGATTACAACATCTGCTTCATACTTTAGCTTTGGAAGTGCCAGCGTGGTCAGGGTTTTACACATGGTCCTATAAGCCCATAGAACCGCTGGCATGCATAGGTCCTAGTCACTCCATTTCACATGGTGGACCGCGTTCAATACTTCGCATACTTTTTCAAAGGCTTCCATGCGGATAATCTTCAGTGCGCTTGGTCTTATCATACTTCCTGGTCATAGTTTTTACCATCGTCTTGCCTACTCCTGCTTGTTGGTCTTGTTTCCTATCATGAGGACGTTGTGTGTTCATGCAGGTTGCGCACCATACGCCTGTACCCATTTGGAGAGTTGGACACGCAGGTTGTTTTGTCCATCATACCCGACTTTCATCTGCATCTAATACTTTCCAAACTACATGAGCATCATCCTTCTACATTTGCACCAGTCCTCAAAATTTCTTTGATGTGTACCCCACCATCTTGCAGGCATAGCGTGTAGTGCCGATTTTAGAGTGTCGAAATGCTACTATTCTGGTACTTCTCTTTCAAGTTTGTTCAAGAAATCATCCACCTCAGTCAATTCTTCATACATAGGAAAATCTCTTACCTCTATTGTCACGTATCGTAGTGACCTTTTCATCATGTTGCGGTTGAGTGTGGCTACCTCGTGTAACTAGTTTTGCCACTTTTTTTATCTCCTCATCCAAATATGAGGTGCAAGAGCTTTCTTGTTCCCACGAAATCTTGTCATCTGCTGTTCGATTCACCTAGTCCTGCTCCCACACAGTTATCTTGCAGATATAATCTAGATCATCGTCACTATCGTAGTCGTGCAGTGGCTCTATGTAGGGCGATCCATATGCCGGGTCTAAATGTACCACTATGCGTAGTGATGTTTTCTTGAAAACAATCTTGCACTTCTTTAGATTTATCACTCCATTCATGTCTGTGGCTCAATTTATTCCTAGTAGCGTGGGATAAGGATTGACATCATCAACAATCTCTATCATTTTGAAATCTGCAAGCGCGCTCGCATCTTTGATATCCACTGTTATTCCCTGTAATATTCCTATAGGTAGGATATTTTGTTGGTTTTCCATTCGCAATTGAATAGGAGGCCATTGCACCATAGGTCTTCCCATGCATTCCCATGTTTTTTTCGCTAGAACCTTTGTGTCTGATCCTAGATCCAAAATTATTTGATCCATTTCATATTCCCTAATATGCACGATCAATCGCATCTCTCTTCATGTTCACGTTGTGTGCTTCCCGAGCTTCCAGACTATGCGCAGTTCTCCTGGCACGATCCCAGCACATCTAGTTATGAGTTCTTGCAGCCCCTTCATAGCCTTGCTATCGTGCAACAACTTCATGCATGTCTCAAAAAAGGTAGTGAGCATTGATGGGTCCATTTCTAGTTCCAGTTCATCTTTACTACCTGAAGTGGAGGCCTCCACAAAGCTCTTCTTAGCTTCCATGAATGTATCCTTAGCGCATTCCAAATCAAATTTTGCTTCCTTTGTTGGAGCCTTGCTAACCCAAGAACTCTCTTCGAGCTACTTGCCTTTGTCATCTCCTATCGTAATACCACTTCATAGCACAATATTTACTTTCAGGTCTTCCTCATGTAGCTCAAACCTCATCATTTGCAGGTTCTAAGTTGGGGGTGGTTGGAGTGCTCCTTTAGTGCGTAACCTCGTTATCAGCGTGGGACAGTCCTACATCTCATGATCAGACTGAGTACAATATAAGCATGATGGTCTCGTCAAATTTGTACTATCACAGGCATAATGCCCTGGCCCTCCGCAATTGTAACAGATTAGCTATCCGCAACCTCTTCTGGGTCCCATTCCACCTCATCCTCATCTGCACTCCTAAAATCTAGTGCACGCCATCCCTTCATTTTGATCGAGGGCCCATGTTTCATTCTGAACTCCATAGGTAGGAGTCTAATCCATCATTAGTTCATAACTTCTACATAGGCACTCATTGTGGCCTAATGACCTGTAGAAACTACACAACAACTGTTGGTAAGTTTGCATATACTTTTGTGATAGATGGAAGTTATTTGTAGCTTAATTTCCTCCAATATGACAAATCGTACACCATAATCTAGGCATCGCGCTTGATCCTGCTTGTGCCTCCGGTCTTAATGTCATCGGTCCTCCTCCTGCCAAGTAGTTCATGAATACTGGACAATGGTCCTTGTCATGTCCCTGGCCTTTGCACGTTATGCACCATACCTCCTCGTGCGCTTCTTGGAAAACCATCCTATCTTGTTTCAAAATCTGCATCTCAAGGCACAAGTTTTTCAACTACGCATGGATCTATTGGACCCCTAGGTTAGGATATTGTATCGAGGTCTCATGCAGTCTCATTGTGATTTCCGAGGCCTCAGCCTGAGTGAATAGCTTTTGTTGTGACACCGCATTCCTTAGATACGATGTTAATGATGCTACAAACCATGCACGGTGTTGCCCATCCATCAAGGTCATATTGGCTTCACAAATCATACACTTCAATCTCTGATCTAGCTCCCAGGGGGTCTCACCTGGAAGCATCTCAATTTCATTAAATCTGATAATCGACTGTGGTTATGATTTTTTCCTGGTAAATTCCTTGTTTAGTGCAGCTTCGATATCCGCAATCCCTGTGTTGGCATTGTCATTAGAATGCTTAATGTACCATGTTAGTGCGCGATCTTGCAAGGTGTTGGCCAGCACTGCTTTCTTTATATTGTCATCCGTGACTCCCTGCGCTTCCCATAAAGCCTTTACCATGAACCAAAATTGGTTTGGATCTTCATTCCCTACTGGTTTGAACACTATCAACTTTATCACACTTGCCATATTGAACTGTGGTGGTGGTGGAGGTGTTGTGGGCAAAGACAGAGGTGAAGATGGTGAAACTAGTGGTGGTGTAGGTGGTGGTGGTATGCACATAATTCACTGATTTATGAGATTGATCGCACTTCTTGGCGAAAATTTTGCAAGATTTTCCTCACTCTCCCATGGAGGTGAAATCAATGGGTTAGATTCTAGTTCTGTGCTACCTTAATTTCTATAGATCCTCCCACTCCGCATAGCCCCAACCATCAATTTATTTTCATAACTCTCTTTTCACACAATAGCATCTTAATCCAAGTGTTCAAAGATTTAGTGTACTTACCTCGCTATCCTTTGATGAAGCATCGTTTCACCTCGCTATAGATGACTAAAGTATCTACGGTGAACTTGGTGATAAACCCTCCTATAGTTCGATCGAGCCAATGGTCCACAATGCACATGATCTTATCTTCTGATGATTCCAGTCTGTGCACCAACTCCGGAGTCCACACGATAGGTTTGTTGAGCCTACACCTTCCTTGACTGTCTGTTAGCTTTGTGATCCACTCATACAACTCAGAGGGGAAGGATGCAAAGAAAATTTTGTGGATTTTTGTATATAAGGAGCAATCTAACCACTCTGTCTTTGATAACCATGGATTCCTGTTTTCTTGCATAGCAAACTTGTGAATCTTTCTGTCCAACCACTCTTCAATTCCTTTCTTTGTCGGATTCTAGTGATACGACATCAGACATCTCTTATGTAGATCTTGGTCCCCGCAACGGAACCATTTTTCATCTTATAGGGGCCTGATCCAGGTTCAGAGTTAAGTTAGCCAAACAAATCCTAGTACTATTGGCCCTTTTAGCAACAGTCTATGGAGCATGGACTGAGGTCTCACCTGAACTAGTATGGGAGGGTGCTAGAACCAGGTTTCCGCACCCTGAAGATGTTTGATGAGTTCAAGTGTTCTATGGTTTAACCCTGTGCATAGGTTTCTTCGAACACTTTCTTGCACTTCGCAACTCGATATACTGCCTTCGTTTAGCCTTACCCTGGGGCTGAGCATCACGCTCTACGTTATCCCCCAAGATCTTACTAGTATTCCACTGTTAGTCAATTATTTTAGCTTACTTGTGTGCTTTAAGTTATACTTAACAACATAAACCGTTCATAGAGGTTCACACAGTAAATAAACAGTATATTTGCAAATTATATCAATCATTCATTAACTTGAGAATAGATACACAAAATGATAACAAACTTCTCTTTATTAATTCCTTCCTTGGTTACAGACTTGACTCTGCAATGTGCACTCAGCTGTAGGGGTCCGTGCACTCAGTTGCAGACTACTAGGCCTATGCGCACTCAGTTGCAGAGCCTTCTCCTACTCTATGACCCAAAGACACACTTCAATTAGTTACTTAGACTCTCTTCCTATATCCATACTTCGTCTTTATCTACTTAGAGCCTCGCTCTATTGACACAATCCCATGGTCCGCGGACCGTGGGTAGGTCTATCTAGTTGACATTACATTACAAACCTAGGGTGGAAAACCCTATGACTCTATCATACTTTCGTGCTCCACGCCCATAATTCGTGAAGCTTTACAACAATATTGGGTCAAAACTTGGGCTTTGAGCCCCAAAACATGCCTTGGTGGAGATTCCATTTGCCCAGAATTTCCAACTTTGATTATGTTTTGTAGTTTCCCAAATGCATGTGATTGTTTGTGCTTGATTGAATGCTTATTGCAACTTCTTAACTTCAAGTCCTTTGATTAATGTGCTTGTTTCATTCGCCTAATTTAGACTCCTTGTGTGTGTTAGATAAGATAATTGTGGTGTCAAAACTAGACACAAAACATGCACAATCAATCATTACATAAGGTGTACCTAGGATCCCCTTATTCAATTTCAGGCAGATCTAGGACACTACAACACCACAAAAAATATTCTTTATTAAGTATTGAAGTACATCAACCTTCAACTTCACAACATCGTCAATGAAATTTCTCAAGCAATGAGCATGCCAAGTTGGAAAATTCTTGAACTTAAAACATTAATTCAAATTACAATAATTACCTTCCCTTGAAAATTCACTTATCATTATAAATTTCTTATGACTCTGAATATTAGGAAAGTAACAAAAACTAAACTTATCACTCCGCAAACACTTATCATTCCAAAAATATTACAAAATATATTCCTTATTTCTCCATTATATATATATATATATATATATATATATATATATATAATTCACCATATCCCTCCATTAACTTAATCTCTTTTCTTTTAAAACTGCCATTAAAATAATTTTATTAAGTTCCTTTTAAAGAAATGAAAAAAGTGCATTTTACGTTGACTTTAAAATGTGAATGAATCTACTTTTTTAAAGCACATATCATGCTTCACCTTGCATGCTTTTAACAACCCCTATACTTTTAGTCACGTTGGCTTCACCGTATGCAAAGGTCATCACATTCACACATTTGAGTATGAAACACACACAAACCCACTACTACAATGTATCCAAATGTAGAGCTTTCAACGCAGAGTTTGCAGGGCTACCAATGCAGAAATGCATTACAAATTTGTTGCCATGCTTATGAAATGGGGGATTGCCATTCTTTGCAACTTTGAGAATGTGTGTTTGACTTCATTTAGCCTTGATTATGTTCATTTCTCTATAGCCATCATGCCCCAATAGCACCACTAAAAAACAAACATCATAATTCTTTTATGATCTAAGAAACTGCCTTGAACAAAATCAGTGGTGGCTTTGCATTCTTATGTCCCTCTGAATTGCTTGTCGGAAAACATCTTCAAAAATCTCTTCCGACAAGACTACAACCATAATTCCTTGAAGAAATCAACAGGATGTGATAGAAGAATTATGGAGGGAAAATAGAATGGATGAATTTCACCAAATTTTGAAACAAAAGAAGGAAACTAAGTGTTGTGCCTTACTTCTCTGAGTATAGGGATTACGTGTTTGTGCTCATTTCAGCTCGAAGAATTAAAGATCCCTATAATATGGCATAATTAATTAGAAGTGTTGTTTTTGAGCCGAAGTTGCATTTGTGCTTTGTCATGCAATATTAGAAAATTTTGGACGTGTAACAATTTGTATGTAGAGAGTAGAATTGACATGAATTCAGATCTCTCGGGAGCAGCGAGGAACAAGCACGAGACTCCGCAGGTTCTCCACCACACAATTGATGGACTTTTATAGTGACTAAGTGTCCCATGGCTCTTGGATTGGAGAAAATTCAGATAGATTTTATTTTATTGTGCTGAACAACAAAACTTCTCAAAAAACACAAAAAAATATTCTCTAACACATTAGTCACTCACTGATATAGCATAGTTTCTATAGTATTTGTTCACCAATTCTACGATGAACCGATGATGGTCACTTCTTCCAATCATGCAGCTACTCATTCAATTTCCCAATGATGGCAGATCTCGACTAGTCCTCAAGCAATAAGAAAATAAACTGATCTGAACCTTGCTTCCTCTCATATCACATGTAGAATATTAAACAAAATTAGCACACTTGAAAAAATACTAGAGACATAGAAATGGTGGAAAAGGCTTCAACCTTACTGTATTCCTCTCTCATAATGTAATGTAAAAATAATGATAATAATACAAATAAATACATGAGGAAGTTTGTCTCAAGATAGTATGTCTATATTGGACACTATGGTTGAGCAAATATCTCAAACAAACACTAATCTAGGAGCCTAGCTAATTGGAGAGAATCTCTCAACCAACTAGGCCTAAACTGACTCCTAACCATGAGGAACAAACTCAATCTAGAAAAGTAGGAATAAATCCCAGCTTTCATGATTTTAATTAATTTAATTATTTTGGACTTAAAATTGTTTTCATCACATGAGAGTGAGGATAACATCATAAATAGTTATCTAGCTATGAATGAAACTTGACCTAGGCAATGAATAAAGGACAACTCTATTTTTGGGATGTGAGAGTGGGGTCCCCTAATCATGATCCCATAACGGAGATGGGATAGGGGTCACTGTCAAAAGCTTTTCGGGTATATTTTCCTTCACTAGACAACAAAACTAATATACTCTTTAAGCTAATGAAAGCATGGATAGGAAAAAAATTTGATCAACTTTCTCAGCTAAATAGAAAACATAAATAAATTTCAGCAATAAATCAACATTCTAAGCTAAGAATATAGATACAAAAGAGAGGAACTTCTGCTACTAGGGTTGGGCCCTAATCCAAGAGCTTCAACCTTGTGAGTTAACTCAGTGTTGGATCAAAACAAAATTGATCATTATCATACAAATGTCAAATACATCATAACAATAAGAGTCAAATGTACTTCAGCTTAATGGCCTCTTGACTATAATAAAACATTGAATCCTAATCATTCCCTTAGCTTTCTTATTTATACAAAACTGAAGCTACCAACAAACCCTTAGAAAATAACGATACTAGGCTCCCTAACTCGAGAATAACTCTACCTTGACTGGAACTGGCTTGGTTGCCAATGAACTCAGCTTGCTTAGCTTCTAGTGACACTGAGCTAATGCGATAAGAGTGGGAGAATATTCGAATGATCTGAGTTAAGGAGAGAGTCCACTTCCTATAATCTCTCATGCTTGTATACACCGAATCCCTACACTCAAGTCAACTCAAAACCTCTCCAATTTCTTGCATTTAACACACATTAGGCCATAGGACATAGTAACTAAATTTTACTCTTCTCACTAAGAAAAATATAATAAAATTTGCAAATAAATGTGAGAAAATACAATTTAATAAGTTGGAGAGTGGCTTTGTGACCCATATAATTTACCTATTGATGAGCCTCATTAGGAGAGACTAGTAGGAGGCCTAAAAACGGTGTAGCTTCTTATGTTCAACTAGTTAACTGATAAATCAACCATAATCAACTCATGCATACATGAAATTTGAGTTACCTAGTTGAGATTGGAGTTCAAGGGTAGTGTACTATCAATTGTATAATTTTATGAGTTGTACAGGTGTTGCATGCAGTCAGAGAAGGGCCTATAGAGATTGCGCAATTCAGGATGAGGATTTTCCTAATTAATAGTGAGCTAATTCCTTAAGAAATATCATGAGGAAATAAGATTGGAAGGCAACATAATTGGCTAAGTATACAGAGTCAGCTTGTGAGGTGGTGAGATAGATTGTACTTGTGTAGAGATTATTAAGTTTGAACAAGCATTGTATTTTGTTCTCTATTTTTCTGATGTAATGCAATGTATAGATAGGAACTGGGTTTGAGCAACAATATTTCCCCCTAGATAAAAATCTAAGCATATGTGATTTAATATTGTCTTATATTTTGTGATTTCTCGATTGATTAATTTTTTCTGCTATGACTAGAGTATATTCAAGTCTTTTGTTTTAGAATATTACCTAAGAAGTTTGAATCTACAAGGAATTTCTATAGTATCATGGAATACCAAGGGTATTAACAACAAATGGAAAAAAATATATTTGTGGCAAAGGATGAAGATTGAAAAGTTAACCTTGGTACTATTATAGGAAACCAAGGTTTCTATGTAGAAACTATCTGATATTGATGCACATTGTTGGGATGGTTGTCAACTCATGGCTTTGGATGCTCGAGGTAATGTAGGGGGATTAGCCATTCTGTTGAATGTAGAGGAGATTATTTTTCATGATTAGTTGGATAGTACTAGAATTTTTACTAATATGATTCAATACCTTGATTCTCCGGAATTAGTATGTATTTCTAGAGTTCATGACCCTCATACGACTAGGGAGAAACTCGTTTTGTTGGAGCATCTACAAACACATTTCCCCCTCATCCCTAACTGATTATAGATTATGGGGGGGACTTTAATATTATTCAATCTCTTGATGAAAAGGAAGGGGGGATTACGATGATTGGTTCTGGAATCAACCTATTTTACAGAATTTATTAAGCGGTTGAATTTGGTGGATGTATTGACCATAAGCAAGGTTTTTACTTGGAATAACATAAGGGGTGGTATAAATCAATTTGTCATTTACTTGGATTATCTATCTATATATATATATATATATATATATATATATATTATATATATATTATATATATATATATATATATATATATATATATATATATATATATATATATATATATAGATATATATATATATATCTATATATATATATATATATATATATATATATATATATATATATATATATATATATATATATATATATATATATATATATTGAAACAGTAATGGACAAGGATATTTTTCTTGAAGCTTATATTCTTCCATGTCTTGGTGTGGATCATTGGCCTATTCATTCAATGGTTGATCTTAAAAAAGCTCCATGCAATGAACCTTTTTGTTTTGATATTTTTGGTTGTACGCTTCTTAGTTCTTGGAGAAGGCCAGAGTATGGTGGGAATCAGTTGTAGCTCAGGTAGGAATAAAATTCATACTTTCCAGCTTAAACTCAGGGCATTGAAAGCTCAAATCTACGTATGAAAAAAGATGGAATTTGGTAACATATTGGAAGATAAACTTAGCTTGGAAACTCAAATTCAAGATATAAAATAATGCATTATTATGGAAGGTCGTACATGTTAACTAATATTAGAGGATGGGGTTACACTCAATCAGTTGGAGACAAGGAGGAAACATAAAGAAACTTTCTGGAGACAAAAATATCATGTTCAGTGGTTAAAGGATGGTGACAAGAACTCAAATTTGTTTCATAAATATATGATTCAACATCATCATTCTAATAAAAAAAATTCTCTGCTTGGTAGGGATGGACAAAAAACGTTGCAACATCAGCAGATTGAGTAAGAATTCATTAGTTTTTATAAGGACATCTTGTCATAAACCTCTTATGAAAAATAAGGTAACAAATTGATCCCTAAACTTTAGATTGAAGATCAAAATTTCCATTTGATGAGAGATTTCATTCCAAGAGGTGGAGAATGTGGTTTTGGAAATGTCTAGAAAAAATTCGCCCGACTAGATGGTATTACCTCTTATTTTTTCAAGGTAGGTTGGTGTTTTTTGGGGTGTGAAATTCATGAGATGGTGGAGGAATCCCAAAATTTGTAGTATATGTGGAGTGGGTTTAATGATACATTTTGTACTCTTATTCATAAGGATGGTCAATAGAAATATATTATTGGATTTAGACCTATAGCATTATGTAATGTCATCTACAAAATAATTTCCACTGTTATTGTTAATTGGTTGAAGCCTTTGATGAAGTTATTATTTCTCTAGAACAAACAGGTTTTGTAGAGGGTAGGAATATATCGGATGTAATTGTAGTAGTGTAAAAAATAATTCATCCTTTGACACATTTTAAGAAACTAGGAATGATTGTTAAGCTTTATCTCTTGAAGGCTTACAATAGGGTCAGTTGGGATTATTTAATGCAAATTTGGATTATTTGGGATTATATTGGAAGTTGATATTGTGGGTTCATTCCCTAATCTCAACTCCCTTCTTCTATATTTATAAATGGATCTCCTTCTAGAACCTTTATCCCATCATGAGGACTATGACAGGGGGATGCTCTATCCCCTTTCTTATTTATTATAGTTATGGAAGGATTGGGTCGATTTTTCTTGAATTCCTGCTCTAGAATAAAGTTGATGGGTTTACAAATTTCTAGTGTTGATCTACCTATAACGCATCAAGAAATTGTTGATCATGGTTGTCTATCTAGCTTTCTTACCCTTAAGGAGGCTACTGAGGTCCATTCCCCACTACAAATATTCATTGATGCATCAAGCATGTTAATCAATAATTATAAATCTCAAATTTTCATTTTTAATTGTAAGGAAAACATTAAATTTCAATTGGATATGATGCTTCAGTTCCAAAGAGCTAACCTTCATTTTAAGTACCTTGGTGTGCCATTGGTTATGAACCCTAAGAGATCTTCTCGTGGGAAAAATATTCTTGTAAAAGTTTGAAATATAACTGTCAGCTAGACTTTTTGAGCATTAAATTTCACCAATCGATTAGTTCTCAAGAAGTCCATGCTCTAGGCCATTCCATTATACCAAATGTTGGTAATGCTAATGCCTAAATTTTTACAGGATTTCACTTCTAAGTGGAGGAATTTTCTTTGGAGGGGAGTGAACAAAGCTAAATGGTGGTCCCTAATGGCATGGGATACTCTAGCTTCACCAAAATGGGTTGGAGGGTTAGGCTTGTGTTACACAAAGAATATTAGAGCACCTTTTTGGGATAAGTTATGGTGGCGATGGCTAATTGGTGGTTTTGAACTATGGAAACAAATTTGGACAAGAAAATATGCCCCCTTTATGTTACAGGAAGAGAAATTCAGATGTGATTTAATGGTGGATGGGTCAAGTGTATGGAAATAGGATTAGGAGAATCAAAAGTTAGTCCGTAATCATGTTTTCTGGAAAGTACAAAATGGAGATACAACTTTAATTTGGGGAGATAAATGGCAATAGTTACCTCAACTTAATGGAAAAGTAGATTTTCAGCATTTGAAACTCTTTATTTCTGGATTAGGTGTAGTGTGGGCTCTAGATTATTGGAAATAAGAACTTGATGAAGAGGATTGGAGGAAATGGAAGTTTCGGGAATATTGACCACATACACCACATGATATTCCTTGGGAGGATTTTGAATAGGACCTATTTGAAAGGAAAAATTTCTTTATGACATCTTGTGTTGGGGCCATCAACCTTGAGGTATATTTACTGTGAAGGAAGCTTGTTTTTTTGTTGTAGGTCGTGATAATATGGATTGATAAGGTATATGAGCTAAGATTTGGATGGGTTTTCATTAGCCTAGGGTATCAAATTTCTATGGTTAATTGTTAGACACTGACTTCTTACTTTGGATCAGATAAGGACAAAAGGTATCAAAGGTCCATCGTTACACCCCCTAAGAATTTTTTTCTCTCGTATGCTACAGAGGTATGGTCTTTCTTGTATTTGAATTTTAGTTTGGATACTCAGATCCCTAAAAATTTAGTGGAGACCTTAATGCATTGGAATGTTTTATATTGCAAAAATCCTATTGTTAATTGAGCATGGGTACTGTCTATTAGATTCATTCTATGGAAATTATGGAAATAAAAATAATGCTAGGATTTTTCGGCATAAGATGAGACCAATTTTTGTTCTTAGGGATGTAATTTTACAAAAAATCAGGGAAACTATTGTGGAAATTTCTTCGTAGGAGGACGATTGGAAAGTTAATGCTAATGAGATGGGGGTCCTACAATATCTCAATTTATTTTTATATTTGTATTATAGTAGAAAATCCTCCTCCATAGGTTATTTAAACCTCAGGTACTTCTTTTTCACCTTCTCTTAGAGTTTTTTTAAAATTAAGTTTTGACAGAGCTTCTAAGGGGAACCCATGAGCTACTATGGGGGGGTGCTCCATGATTGGAACTCTAATTCACTATTAGGCCGCTATAATACTAGTGTATACTCCTTATTTTTATTTTTGTGCCCATGTAGTCCCCATATTGTTATTGTTGTGCCCCATCAAAGCCCACTATAGTTATTGTTGTGCTCTTACATTATTATTTTTATTTAGGCTTTGATTATATTGTGACCCCTTAGACTCCTATATATAACAAGGAGGTCTTGTCATTTGTATCATCCAATAATTTTTCATTTATGTGATGTGAAGGAGGTTTCTCCCTCGAAGAGGCTAATTTTCAAGTCATTGACATATCGTTTCCTATGTTTTGTGATCTGGATGCATAACATTCGGTATGAAAGCTTTGGATTTTAGGGTTTCACTGCTTTAGACAGGCAATATTGGAATTTTCACTGTATTTTTTTTTATAAAAGGCTTCATATGCTAAAATTTTGACCACGTGGTTATGAAATATTGATGAAATTTTTGTAAAGCTTTCATATCTTGTTTCACTATTGTTTCTGAGATATGGTCTGAATAAGTTGGGGTTTTTGCATTCTTCAAAATTCAGTCTCAAGCATGTGACCTAGGCATTAGATTTTAATTTTTTTAAAAGTGACCAAAAGTGCACGAATTGTAGTTTCTTGTATGTTAATTTTGAGGCCAAATATTAAAATAGAGACACATGGAATCTCGTACAAGTTTTCTCTACTGAACCAATCCATAATCAAGTCATCATGGGATATTTGCATAAATTTATCTTAAAGAATCTAGCCTTGGCATGAATTTTACATAGGACAGAATTTCATACCTTGGGAGATAAAAATTATAGAGATACAATAGTTTTAAGATAAAGCTCCTAAAAGCAAGAAAAAGGTGTATATTTGTTTTTAAATTTTTCATAACTTTTGTTTGAAAAACCAATTTCAAGTGATTCAAAGGGCATAGTGATGCATATATATATCATTGTTTGATTCCAAAAAGATTAAAAAAAAAAATGGAGACACCTAGAAAGAAACCAAAAAGCTCTACTATGACGCATGAAGAAAAGGAAGAAATGCAACATGATATATCAAAATTATGAGACCATGTGCAACAAATTTCACTCTTGCAAAGAGTAACCAAAAATGAATTGGAAGTGATGATGAATGTTAAGGTGGATGGTTTATAATAAAAAATAAAAAGGGACATGGAATTTTTGAAGGATGGTTTAAAATTGTACGTGAAAGCGATGATGAATGCCAAGATGGAAGGGTTGAAGGAAGGCTTGACAAAGTTGCTGAAAGAAATACTTCCTAGTCGTGACAACGTAATCCGTGAAAATCATGATGAGGAGAAAAGGAAAATGAATTATGACTTTAGAGACTCCACTGTTGGGTTTAAGATTCCAAATATAGATATGAGGAATATTGATGGAAAGTATCCGATAACATGGATATGCGCACAAAAGGTACACAATGCATCATTATATTAACAACAAGTCAGTTTGTGTGGTATCAATTGATTTGTTCTTGTAATTCAATTTTCAGTTGGGCAATTTTTGTGGAAGAATTCGTAGCAAATTATGAGGATACAAAGAGAAATACCTTATTTATCTAATTAATAAATCTCAAACAAAAGGGTTCAATAAAAGATCATATTTAGGACTTCCAAAGATTGAATATCAAGGTAGATTATATTCAAGAGGATCATAAGGTTGATGTGTTCATAGGGACTTTAAAGGATAATATCAACATGAGGTTCTCCTTTGGGAACTTAATTCATTAGAGAAGGCATTGAATGTGGTAGGAAAGGTTGAAAGAAAAATTATGGCAACAAGGAAGTCTACTACTCACAACTATAAATATGGAAGTGTTGCTACTACTAGCCTCCCACAACCTTACTAGGTGTTGCAAAAGGTTTGTACTATGACATACAAATTGGAGATGTGTGCATCTTCTCAAGTACACCTAGTTTTCCTTGTTTCATGCTTAAAGAAGGTTACCAGTGATAAGATCCCAATCCAAACAATATTTCTAGAACTTGACGAGGAAGGAAAAAACATTTTGGATTTTGAAGCAGTCATGGAAACAAGTACTCGAAAAATACAAAATCAATCAATTTTAGAGTATCTCATTAAGTTGAAGAACTTACCCACTGAATATTCCACATGGGAGGATGATAAGTTAATACATAAGCATCCAAAACTACTCAAGTGTTGAGGAAAACACTTTTTTTGAAGGAGAGGGGCATGTTAGGTCCCTATAATACTAGTGTATCCCCCTTATTGTTATTATTAGTGAAACCCCCTTATTGTTATTATTGTAGTGTTTTCTTCTCAAAGATGTACGAAAATAAACCACTTAAGATTGTGGATGACAAACAATCTCAACAATATAAATGGCTCCTAAACATTATAGATCTGCAACAACTGGTAGAAACAAAACCGACCAAAGTCTTGATCTATCCAACAATCATAGTTAAACAACAAAAATAAAAGATTAATAGCTCCAATCATCTAATGGAAACCAGATATAAAAAGATTTGTTTTATTATAACACTTGTGAAGGGAACAAATAAATTTTATGAGTTCCCCTCTATTGGATGGGTTCTTGGCTATCCTCAAACATCTTCATCTTGTGTAGAATCTCTCTCCTCTATAATGTGCAAACCCAACAAAAATATGGTGCGTGACAATGAAAATAATTAGAGTTACAACAATGAGTGCAATAATAAAAATAATCAAAAGTGAATAATGAATGTAAAACCCTTCTATTTATAATAAAATATTGATTTATCCTCAAATAATGAGCAATAATAAAATATTATTGATCCCATTCTTGGAGTAACCACTTGGAATATTTTATTATATTTGGTTACAAGGGAAAAACATTTAAACTTTTATTTAGAAATAATAAATAAATAAATGATTTATTTATCATCTCAGGGAATTAGTTAAGGAATAATAAATAAATAAGGATTTATTTAATTATTTCTAAGGGATTTAGTCAAATTTAACAAAGAATAATAATTAATTAATTATTCTTAGAGAAAAATAAGACAATTAATTATTTATCTATTTATTTTTCATCATTGGGTCAAATATGACAAGGAATAATAATTGAACTATGGTTTAATTAATTATTCCTAAAAGAAAATCAAATAAATAATGATTTATTTAATTATTCTTCATGGGTTTAACTATAAATTACTTAAAAAATGTGGTCTATTAAGTAGTTTTTCACAGTGAAAGAAATTTTACTATTGTAAAAATGGCTTTACATGGTGTGCTTTGATCCATCTAGTATATTAAGCTAGATGATCAATTTATCTAGTAAATTAGGTTAGATGATCAATTTTTTGGTGATAACAGATTGCCCCTCAATGTACGAGCATTAGGAGAAAAATGTATGACCGAATTACGTTGTAAAGACATAATCACTAGACAACACAGGGGAGTCAGAGAGAGAGAGAGAGAGAGAGAGAGAGAGCATCAAAGTTGAATTGAAAGAGGATAGGGGCAAAGGGGGTGAGGGTAATGCAAGTCTCCTTTTATGTTGTGGTACCAGACCTCAATGGGGGAGGGGGGGAGGCATACCCATACCTGCTGGGATAACTTAGTACAAAAATAATGGTTCGCCCAGAAACATAAAACTAAGCAATGAAGTACATGTTGAATGGTACATGCCATGCATGTATAATAGAGATAGAAAATAATACAATGTGTCCCATATACATAATGCACCTAGAAAAACATGAGCTAGGACTGAATACAATAATATCTGAGTACATGAGACTCAAAGGCCCTTCCCTCAGAAAATGGGTGGGAGGGAGGGTAAGACAATCGAAGAAGCCTTGCTGAATAGGAAGGGCTTTGCAAACTGAATGGATCATCTGAAGGATACGTGAATGCTATGAAACATGCGATCAATAGGAACCAAACCAATCAAGTCTATGGAACTGCATCTAAGGCTATAGCACAATAGGAATGCATCCATGCATGTGGGGGGCTACCTAAAGGGCCACCCCCTCGTGAGGTCTGAGATGTCTCACACACACCCGCGAATCACTGGTACATTCTACTACATCACTGGAGCATAAAGTGTATGAATCACGAACATGAAACAAACAAGTCAAAGGGAAATAGTGAGTCCCTCTATTTGATCCGAGGTTTCAAACAATAATGGAAGCTGAAACCAAGATATACCATCCTCTAGACTGTTCTTTTGGAATAAATAAGGCTATTTTGACAGAATATAATGGGGAAAAGTGAGACTAGGGGACAAACAGAGGACTTCCCTTGTTAGAGCACAAACTGCATGGTTGACTTGGCACCGACTGACTTAACTCCGGAGGGGATGGGGGACAATATGACTGGGGGACAAAATGTGAATCATAGGATAAATCATATGCAACAATGGATGGAATACTATGACATGATATAATGTGATGCAAAACAAACTTCATGGATGCAAGGGTGACTCATCATGGATGCTCTAAGAAGGGTGACTTAATGACACTGCCACATAGACTAGGTCCAGTGGGGACCACCAAAACATGAGTAAAATATGGTTACTCATGAAAAAAATAGACACATGGTATGACAATTATTAAGAGGAGGTGGATCTCAAAGTACAAGTGTCTCTTTATGAAGAAATTCAATTTTGAGAGGTGATGAAGCGACCCCTCTTGGAAAAATGACTTTGTGGTGAAGTGTCGAATCATCACAAACTGAGGAAGGCCAATTATAGAGCTCGATGAGATATTTCCAATGGTGTTTATGGTTTTTCAAACTTAGCTATGGTTTAGTCGTAATGGGAGATAGAAAAATTGTGGTTTTTCTAATAAAGGATGTTTTCTCTCCAATTCAGACTCATTTTCTAAGTGAGTTGTGGTGAATATGGAGAGGAGGAAAAGGCCCTAAATCTTGTGGAGATCGTAGTGGACAAACCGACCATCAGAATTAGGATCTGTGACTTTTAGGAAAATGGCCTTACTTGTCTAAAGATGACCTTAATGCTCCTTGGAATGATGGTTCCTCATGAAGAATTAAGGGAAGAGAATGAATTACTAGAGGAGGTCTAGAATCATCCTCAGCCACTAAGTCAAACATGGGGACTATGTGGACATAGAGTAGAATACATGAAGATATGGTATAAAATGTGTATGGTATGAAATATGCATATGGCTCATCAGAGAGGCCGGTAGGACAAACTATCCAAGGAATGGGAGGATAACCGACCATACCTAGATCGAGTGGGATCTAGAACGAGACTTATGTTAATAAATTGAGAAGATGGCCAACGGAAAACCATCATGCCCCCAAGAATAAGATGATGCTCGCAAACATTGATGGAGGGGACTGATCTAGTATGAAAAGTTGGGGATGATGCCCCTATTGGCTTGATGGGGCCTGACCTAGGTTTGGAGTTATCTAGCCAAAAAAATCCCTACACTACTGGCCCTTTCGGCATCAGCTCGCGGAGCATGAACTGAAGTCTCACCCGAAGCAGTATGGGGTGATGCTAGAGCCAAGTTTCCACACCTTTGAGATGTTTGAGGGGTTGATCTAGTCCAACTATGCCTACCTTCGTGCAGATTACTTCATGCACTATTCTGACCTACGAGACCTTTGCGATTTGTTATAATCACCTGCACACAACCTTAACCAGGGGCTGAGATTCTTTCATGCTATTATGGTAGCGATTTGCGCTATTCCCCAAACTACACTACGTATCTTACTTATCATCTTACAAATGTTAGTTAACTTCACGTCAACAGATACTTTATCTCACATTCACTTAATCAACACAATCATATATGTTCGCGCATCATATAAATAGTAGAAATGCAATTTATACCTAATATACTCAATAGATAAAACATGAAATAAATACACAGAATTGATATGAAACTCCTATTTATTAATTCTTCAACGTCTATAGACTTGACTCACCTTGCGCACATAGCTGTAGGGGTTCATGCACTCAGCTGTAGACTACTTGGCCTCTGTGCACACAGCTGCAGAGACTTCTCCTACTCTACGACCCAAAACTAGACTTTACACTTAGATACAACTCAACTCTTCATCCTTAGACTCTTAGATTTCCTCTTTTTACAACTTAGATCCTTGCTCTACTAATACAATCCCATGGTCAACAGACCATGGGTAGATCTCTATAGCCGACCTTAAATTACAAAATTGAGGGCGGAAAACCCTAAGACTCATATACATGCTATGCTTCCACAAAATGTGGAGTCTTTACATTGGGGTTACAACTTCTGACCAAAATCTGGGCTTTAAGCCCCAAAACTTCCCTTAGGGGATCCCACACCCAATAGGTCCTGAACACAAACATCATGACTCACCGTCGAGTCAGTCTGTTGGTGTAGAGATCTTTATGCACAGACCTCCTAGGCCTTCTTGGACTGCTGCAAGGTTGGAAACACACTAAGCAGCTACCTACTATACTTTCTGAATGCGTTGTTCAGAAACCACTATAGCTGAATTGCTTCCTTGAACCTATCTACAACTCGTGCTCCTCTATTTCTAAGCACTGTATGTTCTAGTCCTCCTACAGAGTGGGGAGAACCTCAAATGACTCTTGAAATAGCCTGGTTTAGTCTTTCACTGCACTGTTGACCTCTTGTATGGCCGTTGTAATCGTACTGACACGGTGTTCCTTAACCTTTGTGATGTTGAAGGCTGCACCTTCAATTGTAGCTCGGCTATCTGAAGGTTCAACTCGAGCTGAACCGTAGCCACCTCTTCCTTAGCCTTGTACATCCCTACTGCTAGTTTCTAGATGTGCACCTCCACTGGTTCATCTGTGTGGATGGCCAACTTCGAGACCATATCGCAAGCTTCGTCGACCACCTTCACAATTTTTCAATTTTGTGCCACTACGTCATCGCACTATAGGCTCAACTATTCGATGTTGATGCACTTCTCTCTCATTACCTAAAGTGTGTGACTGTCCCTAGCTTGTAGTTCTACAGTAACTCCATCCTCCAAAACATATAGCATCTCCTAAGGGAGCACAACCATGTTTATCCTGATCCCCTTTAATCCATTGATCATAGGTTTGTCACCCTCATTTTCTATCATGAGTGCTCCCTCTGGCAGAACTATGGTGTTAGTGATGCGGGCTCGCAACATTTCTTCAGTCGCGGTCATGCCTAGCAAAACACTGGTTAACATAGTACCAACCTGTGGAGTGCACACTTGCAACTCCTGTGTTTGCAATCGGAGGGCACCCAACATCGTCTTGTGTTCCTCCACAAATTGTTGAAGGGCCTCTGTGGTGACGTCCCTCATCATCTCCCCAGTGTCATGTAGATCCCCCTCAGTGAGGGTGATCAGGTTGAAAGAAGTCTTTTAGGCCTTCGACTTCTTCCATGGCCCCACCTTCTCTCTTGGGCACTGGCATTTCAACTGTTTGGATGTCATTTGTGGGTCCATGTAACCATCCTTTGGATATGTTGGCTGTTCAGGCGAAGGAAATTTCTGGCCTTTGCACTCATTCTCTGCTACCTTCCGCTACTCTTCTACTGCCTTCATAGCGTCATGCGCTTCCTGCACCTTGGCTATTGTTGCTTCATTCCTTCTCTTCTCTGCCAACTATGCCATCTACAATTTTGCTTCCTCCTTCTTCCTCTGTGTAGCATACTGCTCTACTTCCATCGCGGAGCTGTTTGGAGCATGCCACTCCGATGGCCATGACTCAAGCACGGTGAATATGACATCGTCCATCACCAAATAGGGTAGCTCCTTCCATTCCTTCATGAGGTCCTTCTTAGCCCTGATGTACACATGATGAAAGTCTGCCTTGAACACCACGAAGCTCTGCAGACTATTATAAACCATGGGTGATAACCGTGGCTTGTGGTTAATCCCTATTCTTATGTTCATCTCCATGAACACCAAGAATATTTTGTTGTCTCTGATTCTCTGCACATCTCTGGTTGCCAATAGTGAAGCGTACTTCACTGCCTCTAGAAGATCTTGCACAATCACTGGGTGCTGGCTGTCCTCGAGAAATTCCCAAGCCCCCAGAATTATGGATAGAAAAATCCATGCATAGTGGAAAGTCTTCCCCTACTCCTGCGCCTCGCAGCAATTTTCCAGGAACTCTCTACACAATTAATCTGCCCAGTTAAACTAGACCCTCTCTATGCACTGTGTGGCAAGTGCAACCACCAGCGCGGGCACCTCATCCGCGTGACACTTCTTCATAATTTTCCCAGCCAATATTTGTGTTGCGACTTTGAATGCAACATTATTGATAATGGAGATCGCATACCCTCTTTTTTCTTTTCCAGCTTGAACTTCTTCTTCATGGCCTCTGCGATGGCCAAATCATCAATTTTACCCTCGGATATGTTCATTGGATCCTCCCCTTTGTAAGGGAGTGGGGTAATTCTGTGAATTAGATGATCCATGATGGGGATGGGCTCCTCTAGACACACACCCCATCATGCACCAAGCAGAGAAAATGTGTGATTACGAAAATAGTCACTGGGGCATGATGGTAATGCGGCACATAGAGCAGGTTTAACAATCCTGCTTTCTCTACACCTTGCAACCATTGGCATGGCTCCAACTCTATAACTCTCGGTGGTGTGTTTTTCTTCTAGCACATGAGATACACGGTTGCCAAATGTGGGAATTTCTCATGGTCTGTGAGATCCCAGTCTTCAAATTTTAATACCGGCACTTTCCCAAGTGCACTCCATCAAAAATGATGTTGTCAGGGAGCAACAGGGTCTACAGAGAGCTCTTTCTCTCATCTAGGCCCTTGGGCACCCTTGCTTTCCCCTTTCATGTAGGAACATATGTGGGTAGCCTGGTCAGAGGGTCTGCACCCTAGGTTTCCACCTCCATCTCTATGTCCTCTTCCTCCTCTAGTAGGATTTCATCAAAGTCTTCCTCCTTCTCATCAGCTTCCATGTTGATAGCCTTCCCCTTTTCTTCCATAGTAAGCCTCATTCTCAACGGGTTTCTAGGGGACACGCGCACTGGTACCATATGTTGCTTATCTTTCTTAGGTCTCGGCGTGCATGGATATTTAGGGATTTATGCCACTATCTTAGCACTTTCTAGGGCTTCTCCTATAGTTATGGCTTGCACTGCCTCCTCAGTGGTCATTGCTCCAGTATCCATGGCTTCCTTAGGTGCTGCCATCATTCTCGTTAGAAGGTCCTATGTTTCCTTCGACAATGTTTCAAACACTGAGCTTGTTCTCAAAGCCACAAAGTTCGAAAGGTCCATACACAATTGATAGCGCAACATCTCAGTTCTAAAAATGGCAAGTGTTTTTCACTGGACAACCACTTGTAATTTATAGTGCCTTTTGAATTTGAATTCGACTATTCCCCCCTCTTTCAGTCCATTAATGCTCCCTTGGTGGCAGATTTTCCCAAATCTAGCCCATAAAGTTTGCCTTAAATTCTTGTCGCCCACTCCATTTGGTCTCAAACCAAGCATCACATCCTGAATAGTGACTGTAACGGCCACTTTCCAGCCAACCCACATGGCAGCGCAACTACCCTCGCATTTTCGTGGACCCTGTGACACTTTGGTACTATGCACAGTCCTGTCTTCGCACAGCTCCCGGGCATATTACTTTATAGTCCTGTGCCTCCTTTCAACTACCTGGAGCACTAATATTGTGCTTCTTGTGGCTAGTCATATGGATGGGAGACCTGTGTATAGCTTCAAATGACTTCCATTAACATTTCTTGGGAAGAGTTCTCCATTTCACTTTACAAACTGCATCATGCCACCATCTGTGGTCTCCTTAATAACATATGGTCCGAACCGACGCAATCGGAGCTTCCCTACCAATTGAGAAAACTTACTATCATATAGCAACACCAAATCATTCACCTTGAAGGTGTGCAACTTAATATGTCGATCGTGTCAGGCCTTTTCAAGCTGCTTTTGCACCTGCTGGTAGAATCCAGCCAAAAAGCATTCTTCTTCAAGATCCTCCAATTGCGCAAGCCTCTCCTCCAGGGTGTCATGATCTGTCATACCTGTGAGTGCCATTATGTAGAGACTAGACACAATATACTCCATAGGCATTACGACTTCTACTCCATAGACAAGATGAAAAGGTGTCTGTCCCGTGAGTTTCTTGCATGTCGTCCTATAAGCCCATAGTATTTTGGGTATGCGTAGGTCCCAATCACTTCGCTGCGCATTACATACCTTCATCAGCGTGTTGCACACCATATTAAATTGTTCCGTGTGGATAACCTTCTACATGATTTCCCTTCCTACGTACTATATTTCCAACATTAAGATCCATTTGCACATTTGTCCCCCCAACACATACTTATTGACCATATCTTGCAATGCGTAGTTCATGTGCATCTGTGCGGGTTGTTTTCCATATGCCTACATCCACCTAGCCAAACTCATACGTAGATCAATTCATCCATTGCGTTTGTCTATCAATCACACCCTAGGCTTCCCAAATCATGTGCACATCATCCTTCTACATTCATGCCAGTCGTCAAAGCTCCCTTTGTGGTCGTAGCGTGCAGTACCCAATCGAAACCCTAGAAGCGTTTCTTTTCTGGCATCTCGCTTTAAAATTTATTCAAGAAGGTATCTACCTCACTTAGGCCATCAAAAGTAGGTAGGTCTCTTACTTCTATTGATACATAGTGCAACAACCTTGTCATCATTTTACAATTCAGTGTAGTGACCTCATGTTACCGATTCTGCCATCGCTCCATCTCCTCATCTGAATATGAAGTATAGGATCTTTCGTGCTCCCATGCAAGCCACCCATCCGTAGTGGTATTCACCCAACCTTGGTTTCACACTGTTATCTTATAGATGCAGTCCAAGTCATCGTCACTTTCATAGTCGTGCACCATCTTTGTATAGTGCAATCCTTTAGTAGGGTCTAACAGTATAACTACGCATAGTGACCTCTTCTCAAAAATCATCTTGCAATTCGTCAGATTAATCACCCTGTTCATGTCAGTGGCCCAAACTATTCCTAAGAGCATCGGGTAGGGATTGTTGTCATCAACAATCTCTATTGCTTCAAAGTCTTCTAGTGTGCTCGCTCCCTCAATGTCCATAGTGATTCCTTGCAATCGCCCCATGGGTATTACCTTCTACTGGTTCGCCATTTACATCTGAATAGGAGACCATTGCAGAGTAGTTCTCCCCATTCGCTCCCATGTCTGCTTCGATAGAACATTCACATTTGATCCTAAAACCAGAATTACTTGGTCCATTTCATATTCTCCAATCTGTGTGGTTAACCTTATTTCTCTTCTCGTCCTTGTCTTATGCTTTCCAATCTTTCTGACCACGTGTGGCTTTCCTGTTGCGGTCCCAACACATATGTTAATGAGTTCCTACAATCCCTTTATAGCTTTACTGTCGCGTAGTAACTACATACATGTTTCCAAGAAACTTGTGAGCATGGATGGGTCCATCTCTTGCTTCGATCTGTCTTTGCTTCCTAAAGTGGAGGCCTCCACGAAGCTCTTCTTAGCTTCCATGAAGGTTTCCCAAGCGCGCTCCAAATCAAACTCTGCTTCTTTTGCCAGAGCTTTACGAACCCAAGTACTATCCTCTGGTTGTTTTCCTTTATCATCTCCCATCATGGTTCCACTTTAGAGCACAATTTTCACATTTAGATCTTCCTCGCACGGCTCAGATCTCATCATCTGCAGGTTCTGAGTCGGGGGAGGTGGTGGCGCTCCTTTGTTGCGTATCCTAGCTATCAGCGTAGGACAATATTTTGTCTCATGATCAAACAAGTTACAATAAAACATGACGGGCATATTGGATTCATACAATCACTGGAATAATGTCCTGGCCCTCTGCAATTATAGCATATGAACTACCGGCAACCTCTTCTAGGTCCTCCTCTACCTCGACCTCGATCGTGCCCCTGAAATCTTGTTCACGTCACTCCTACATTTTAGTCTAGGGGCCATGATTTGGCCTGAACTTTATAGGTGGGAGTTCTATCCATGATCAACTCATAACTTCTACAAGTGCACTCATCATGTCCCATTGACCTACAAAAGTTACAGAATAATTGTTACAAATTTTGTGTATACTTCTGTAACAAATAGTAGTTGTCTGTAGCATGTTTTCCACCGATTTGACAAATCGCGCACCACAAAGCAGGAACTGTGCTAGGTCCTGCTTATGCTTTTGACCTTAAAGACATGAGTCCTCCTCCTGCAAGGTAATTCGCAAAAATTGGGCAGTGGTACTTGTCATGACCTTCATCTTTACATTTTATGTACCACACCTCTTTGCGCACTTCTGGTCGATCTATCTTGTCCTATTTTAGAGTCTGCATCTCAAGGCATAAATTTTTTAGTTGTGCATGGATCTACTAAACTCCCAGGTTAGGATTCTACATCAAGGTCTCATGCAATCTCATCGCGATCTCTAAGGTCTTTTCCCGAGTCATTAATTTTTGTTGTGATAGCGCACTGCTCAGATGTGGTGTTAGAAATGCTACAAACCATTCATGATGTTTTCCATCCGTCAAATTCATATTAGCTTCGTGAATCATGCATTTCAGTCTCTGATCCAACTCGCAAGCAGTCTTGCCTTGTAGCTGTTGGGCCGTACAATGGGTATAAGTTTACTATTTATTACACTGTCTTTTTCCTCCTTTTTATGCATTTGTGCCCTAATATAGTAAGATGTTGATAAAAATTCGATGATAAATGAATAAAATTTCTTTTGATACGGTTTGACTAAGCAAGGCCAAATTTCATTGTTTTTATGCAGAAATAGGATAAGGGAATAGCTGTTGTTCAAAAGCTTGAACAACAAATGCTAAATAGGGGAAAAGGAGCACGTCTTATGCGGACAAATCAAGGAATGAATCAAGAGGATCAGTACAAGTTGGAATGTTGTCTGATAATAGAATTTAGTTGTAAATTCCTCAGGATCTCTTGATCCTGAGGAATCACATTGATCTCTTTTACTTCTTGATTATAAAAGGGAACTTCTCACCCTTTTGAAGGAGGTTGTAATTTTAATATATGAAGTGTAATTTGGAAGAAGACAGTGCATTGTAATGACATTTGAATTTGATGATTAATACATGAATTGAGTTGCTATTCACTTGTGGTACTCTGAAGTATTTAAGTAGTATTTGCTAGCAGCTTGGGCCCGGTCACTAGAGGATTCCACTATTATTCCCCATGTTTTTACTTTTTCTTTACTGTAAGTTTAATTATTCTACTTTACAGTTTTACAGACGATATACTTTCATTGGTGTGGAATTCATGTATGTATTTCATTACTTCTTAATTTTGTCAATTTATTTCATTTATTTATGTTGTGGATTGAAATAATCATTAGAAGAGAGTTATTTCCTGTTCATTAAAAGATAGAGTGTTGTTGATTGGATTGGACACTTTATTCTTCTACAGTAGTTTAGACTCAGCTGGAAGAGATCTATTATTTCTATGGTGCACTCAATTGATGTGATTGCAATTAGACTCTCTTGATTAAGATTGAGTCTTGGTTTTGATTAAGGTTGAGTTTTGATGCTTAGAT
The DNA here is from genome assembly GCA_000404065.3 of Pinus taeda. Taxonomy (NCBI): domain Eukaryota; kingdom Viridiplantae; phylum Streptophyta; class Pinopsida; order Pinales; family Pinaceae; genus Pinus; species Pinus taeda. The sequence continues at coordinate 50,043 of APFE030197101.1, read as the reverse complement.
AGATTATTTTCCTTGAAGTTACAAGCTTGAGATTTATGATTTGATCTATTTACTCTTGTATTGAATTTAATAAATTATCTCAAATCATTACTCTCTATAGATATAACATTTGCACATATTGTGTACACTCTTGGAACAGAAACGCGTACCCAGGTTTGTTGATTAATGTGAGGCAATTAGTTATTTTTAAAGACACCTTATAACACCCAACATTTTGGCATCGTTTTCGGGGAGAGTGTTGCCATTTCATAGAGAGTGATGTACGTTTGATAGTTGCTGCTGGGAAAGAATTGGGTATTAAAAATGAAAGGTAAGAACCTGTGTACGAGTAAGTAATGTGCTTGCTCCCTCACCTGCTTTTTAGCACAATTGGGTAGGAATTGAAAGTATAAATAGAAATTTGATGTTTATTTGCTGTGAAAGAATTGGGTATTAAAAATGAAAGGTAAGAACCTACATACGAGTAAGTAAAGTGCATACTGCCTCACCTGCTTTTCAACAAAAAATGTGTAGGAACTCAAGTAGAAATGAATGTTTTTATTTTTGTATGAATGACTAAGAAGAAACGAGAAAAAAAAGATATAATTCCTCCATCCAAATTCGAAAAATCCAAGGGACTGGTGACCCTTGGAAGATCAAACTTCATTGATGAGATTGTTACACAGTAATTTGTCATTGTCTGCATTCCTAGTCCTTCTACTGTGTCATGTGTCCAAGACAAACATGCTCATATTGAAAAAATGCTCTCTTATGCTGCCAATTGACCCACTTTTCCTAAGTTATTTGCCTCATCACGACTATGGACTTAATATATGTGCTAAACGACGCTCATAAATAGTCCAGCCATGCTTACAACATGGAAGTACATTTGTTTCCTGCGACGGTTTGATTTCATGCCCCGTCGCGAGGCTATTTTATATCCTTAGCAATGGTTTGACTGGCTATATTACTTACTAGTGATGTCAGTGCTAAGGATCTATTATACACTCGTGATGATCCAGATTGGGCGAATTTGTTCCAACAATCGACCTTCTGGATCACTCTAGACCTGGTTGTTGGCCTAGTTTGTGTCACCCTTCATTCCCTGGTATGGAAGTTCCGTCAATTGTGCTACCTTCCTTGGGGATAAGCTCTCTCTTTCACCTTTGATGGAGACTCCTCCTATTAAAACACTCACCTTTGCTATGATCAACTAGTTGGTAAATTCTTGGATTGAGCAGTGTTGTTAGTGCTTTTGGGTTTGATAGATAGCTAGTGTGAGTGTGAACAAGTGTGAGAGTGTTGATAGCTTGTGGAACATTGTGAAGTGCCCTCGACTTTATGTAAAACTTATGAGTAAGAGAGAGACTTTGTATGTTAGGAGATCCATCTTCAAAGAGTGAATGCTTGAAGAACATGCTGGCTGGATCCCTTTAAGAAGGCTTGCGAGGTCAAGACTCCGGTTGTAAGATTGCTCTTATTTCATTATTAATGCAATCAATGATGTTTTCCTATGTCTTGTATGTAATTTACTTGATAGCTCATGACTTCTTGACTTTGTGATTAAATAGATCATTTTTGTTTTCTAGTTACGTGCTTTGTTGTATGTCCTTTGCATTGTTTCAGGTTGATCACTCGTTGAGGAGAAGGAAGCGAAAGTTGGAGTAGCGCAACAAAACTCCATTGACTATCGGTTGAGGTAGGCCTCTAACTATGATTGTTTAAGGAAAGCTATTGTTGATCTATCCTTGTTTGTGACTAGACCCACTCTAGGGCTAGAGGGGTTACTTCTCTCCATAGAGGGAACACTTTCCTGCATCATAGAGATCATAAGAAAATTTGAGTCTTAGTCATTAGTAGGACCCCGAATCATTTCCACAAGAAATCCTACTGTAACCCTTCATGCCATAGGATCACCATTTGCAAGTAACACTGAGATCCATAATAGGACTAAAGGGTCTGAACAGAGTTTTCAGAACACTGAAAATTTACAGTTTAGCCCTTTACAAGAAGGGAATTCTTGCAATCTCCATGAAGGAAGAGGAAAAACAGGTAGTACTGAAAAAAACTAAATTATCAGAACCCAAATCACCTCAAACAGTGGTTGAATAGAGGACCCCCAATATTCCGAACCAAGGAAGTGCTGTTAAAATCATTTTACAAGTCTCTTCTAGCCCCTTTAAGAACAAATCTACAGCTCCGGAAATCCCTAAAGAGTATTGGCATATATTTTCCAGATGGCCAATAATTAGCGACAACCTCAAACCTCTACATTACAATATCCTATTGTTGACACAACTGTCAATACTCCCATGAAAGACTTCCCATTATAGAATATTCCTCCCTTTCATGGGCTAACTTCAGATGATCTCAATGCATTCCTTTTTGAATTCGATGTTTTATGTAGGGGCTATGATTACACTACTGACCCCGACAAACTGAAACTGGTTCCTTCTACTCTGAAGGGAGCAACTCTGCATTGGTTTATGGGGCTTGGTGGAGGTACCATTAATGATTGGAAACAAATGAAAACAACCTTTATAAAAAAAACCAAGATTTTTGCTGAAGTAGAGAACTAAAGGATGAAATCTTTCAAATGGTAGCTAAGACTAACGAGACTCTTGAAGAATAAGTAGAACGTTTTCAATATAATTTGCAAAGATCTAATTATGCAAATCTACCCCCTAAAGTTCTTAAAACCATGATGATTAAAGGTATGAAAGACCAATGGGTAGAAACATTAAACTTAATGGGAAAAGGGGACATTTATCAAGAGGATTTTGACAATATTGTACAATTGTGTATCAGGTGTTCTAGAGGTAGTACAAAGCTGAAACCAACCGAGTGCGATGCGATCACTAGAGATAATAGAACCTCAAAAGGAAGAATTACACGAGTTGAAATTGGTAATTTGCTCGAATATTTCAAGACTAATATCTTAGGGACCCTGACAACACAATTGGATATCATGCAAGCCAAACAGAAACAGGTCGAAGCAGAACATAACCTCGCTATTTCTATCCATGATGCAGAAAACACCATCATAGAGACTGTATGCTAGATATAATACAGACATGTGTCATTTCCACTAAGGATCATTCTATGGAAAGTTGTCCATCTCTTTCTGGGTTAAAATCAGTCTTCAAGGAAGTCGAAGAGGAAGTGGAACCAATATATTTGATGAACCAGTGCCGTCAATGGCAAGCACGACCGACAAGTATGCCTACATACACTTATTCGTTCTTTCCTTCTTCACAATATAATTGTCAGCAGTATACATGGACAGCATGGTAGAACCAACCACCCTTCTCTAATTGGCCACCTCAAGCCTTTTCTATGCCATCATGGTGCAATCAATCAAATTGGTCAAATTCCTCTTATTCTCCACCATTCTGGCAGAGTAACCCCTATCCTTCTCAATGGTCCCCTTCTACCTCACAAAATTAGAACTAGCAACTGAATTGGCAACGATCAGTAAACCAACCTATTGGAATAGTTCCTCCATCTCAACCAACCTTACCAGCACCTTACACATTGTAGGAAAATCCTCAATATAATATACAGCCACAACTGCCAGCTCAACCAAATCCAAATCCTAACAACAGGCCCATCTAGTCAGTACAAGTTATTGAGAGACTGGACCCTGGATTTGAGTCAAGAGAATGTAATGAACTTAAGTTAAGATCTGGATGGATAATTACCATAGATGAGGATAAAAATTTACAACTTGAAACCAAAGAGACATATCTGGATAAGCCTTCAACTGTAGATAGCCAACAAACAATGCAGGGAGAAGATACAGTCAGGTAGAAGGATCCCGAGAAAATCATAACTTCTTCTCTCCCATTCCCAAAAGGACAGATAATACCTCGACCAATTGAATATCCTGATTTTGATCTTCTAGGTGAAGTCAAAAATATCTATATAAAAATACACCTCCTCCAGGCTATTCAACACATTTTGATATATGCTAAAACTATTAAATAATTGTGTGTAAAGAAGTGTGTGAGGAAAACAAAAATAACCCCAACTGTCCATGTTGTCGGGACTTTGTTTGATTTATTACTAGGAAAAGAGACACCTGTAAAATACGAAGACCTGGGAAACCCCATTGTCACAGTCCAAATAAATGGCCACTCTTTTCCCAATGCTTTAGTGGATTTAAGGGCAGCCATTAACATTCTCACAATAGCAACTTGCGAAATGCTTGGCATCACAGCCTTAGAACCAACAGCTACCTTGTTTTAACTTGTCGACCGCTCAGTCATTAAGCCAGAAGGAACATTACCAGATGTAATGGTTTCTGTAGACACTTGGGAATATTCAGAAGATGTTTTGATTATTAACCCTAGGGACCGGCTAGATGGACATCCCTTAATATTAGGAAGGCCTTGGCTAGCAACAACTGATGCTTATATAAGTTGTTGGACAGGTAGTATGAACATAACCTAAGGAAATGATGTAAAGAATCTAGTCTTATACCCTCCCACTCAGCCAAACCTAACCATTGCAAAAACTCGGAAACAACCTATAACATATTTAACAGAAAGTATTCATTCACCATTGACTGTGGCAGATGCCCTTGAATTGAAAAACCAAACAGAAGATAATGTCATTAATACTTTTATCAATCACCCTACTGTAGTGTCTAAATTGAGATGTCACATGATTAAAGCAGTCCTTGATAATGAGATTGAGGAAGATTTCCTGAGAGATATCAATGACCAACCAATACCAACAACCACTGTCTATAATAGCAAGCCTATTGAAACTGAGCAAGGGATGATCCTGATAAATTAACAATGATCTGAGTAGCGATCAACCACAGAAACTTATCCAAGTCCTTAGGAAATATAAAGGGGCTTTTGCATGGGAATACTGATACATGAAAGGGATTGACCCTTAGTTATGCATGAACCACATGGACACTAAAAAGGATGCAATACCCATTCGACAACCACATCGTAGATTAAATCCTCATCTAAAGGATATTTTGAAAGAAGAACTTAAAAAATTATTAGATGTGAATTTTATTTATCCTGTATCTGACAGTAAATGGTTTTCTCCATTAGTAGTTGTCGCCAAAAAGAATTGAAAATCAAGGATATGCGTTGAATACAGAGAACTCAACAAAGCAACAAAAAAATACCATTTTCCCCTTCCATTTATTGATCAGGTCCTAGATACACTGGAAGGGAAAAAATTCTTCTCTTTCCTGGATGGCTTCAGTGGCTACAACCAAATTCAGATTGCCGCTAAAGACCAGGATAAAACTACTTTCACCTGCTCGTGGGGAACATTTAATTACAGGGTATTGCCTTTTGGATTGTGCAACACACCTGCTACATTCCAAAGATCCATACTCAGTATTTTCGAAGACTTGATAAATGAAGGATTGGAGGTGTACATGGATGATTTTACACCCTACAGGGATGAATTTGATTAGGCATCATAGACATTACAGAAGTCCTAGAATGGTGTATTACTACTAGGCTATGCTTAAGTGATGAGAAATGTCATATGATGATGATAGAGTGCCTGATTTTCGGTCATTACATTTCAACAGCTGGAATTCAGGGATGCAACAATGACACAGGTAATCCTCTTATTAGCTACTCCCTACACTCAAACATAGGTATGTAGTTTTTGGGATTTGATGGATATTATCGTAGATTTATAAAGAATTTTTCGTATATTATTGCACCTTTATATGTCTTGACATGAAATGTTGATTTTACATGGACTGATAAATGTGACACTGCCTTCACAAATCTTAAATAGTTAGTATCAACAAAACTAGTGTTACGAGGGCCAAATTGGGATATAGCTTTGTAGATTTCATAAGATGCATCAGATACAACAATTGAATCTGTTCTTGGCCAAGAAGAAGACAAGAAATCCTACGTTATATATTACATCAACAAAAACCTAACTCTTGCTGAGTTGAACTATACCGTCACAGAAAAAGAGTTTCTAGCTATTATTTATGCTATAAACAAATTAGACACTATATAACTGGATATCCTATCTTTCTGTATACTAACAACTCTGCTATTAAATATTTAGCCAGCAAACCTATCAAAAATGGAAGAGTGACACGTTGGTTACTACTTTTATTGGAATTTGACATAACTATAAGGGATCGACCAGGGAAGGAGAACCTTGTGGCATAATTCCTCTCCCAAGTACCAAGAACAAATGATACTGTGGCGGTGGAGGATTAGTTCCTGGATGAACATTTTTTTGTTGTGGCCATAAAAATACCATGCCACGTAGATGCAGCGAATTACTCAACAGTGGGAAAAATGCCCAAACATCTGACACCTAGAGAAAGGAAATTGATTGTGCAGCGCAACACTTGTTTCTCCTGGATTGGAGGATATGCTTTCCACAAAGGGGCTGATATGCACATCAGTAGGTGCATTTGGGAGGACGAAATTTATGATATCTTAAAAGCTTGCCATGAATGACCTTGCAGTGGACACTTTGCAAACTGTAGAACTGGACATAAAATTCTGTGAATGGGCTACTACTGGCCCACTATTTTTAAGGATGCTAAGAAATTTGTTCAGGAATGCGATAGCTGCCAAAGGATGGGTTGCCCTAGACAATCTGATGAAATGCCCCTTCATCCACAGCTGGTGATAGAACCTTTTGAGCGTTGGGCATTAGATTTTGTTGGGCCGATCAAACCATCATTCAACCAGAAATCGTATATATTGGTTGCAACAGAATACATAACTAAGTGGGTGGAAATAGTAGTGTTACCATGAGCAACAAAGAAAATGATTATTAGCTTTCTTTTCGAAATTTTTGTGCTGTATGGTTTACGCAAAGAAGTAATTACTGAGCGGGGGGCACAATTCGTGGGTCACAAGATTGTTGCTACATTGAAAAATCATCACATTACACATAGAATTACCTCTCCGTATTGTTAACACCCAGGTTGTTCCCTATGACTCCCAAGGGAATACGGCCGGGGTAACCACTAACCAATCTTTGGACTACAGCTTCTAGCCCAACTGTAATCAGAGAAGGCTCTCTCTGTAAGATTTTTCTCTGTTTTTATGGATTTTTAGGCTAGTTATGAGGTAAAGGTTTGTTTATTTTGTGTTTGGTTGGGAGGATGATTTCTGATAGATTTGAAATGTTCTATGCAGGTAAATTAATCCATTGGGCAATGGAGTCTGTAGCTGTTGGTTTCTTGAGATCCTGTTTTAGTGCAGCTGGAATTACAGGGCCTTTATATATTTCATGAAACCAACTGTAAATTGTGATAATGAAGTGTGAACAACCAGTGAAGAGCAGTTAAGAATTCTTCACTAAGTTGGGATGTGAGAAAGGGACCTATTCCTCAGGAGCAATACTTGAATTCCTGAAACAATAGATCACTGTGATGATATAGTGTGAAAGGTAGCAATTAAGAATTACACTTTCATTACCATAACTGAAGAAAACATTTATAATAGCTTAGATTGAGTTCAGGGTAATCTGTGATTAAATCCTGAGACTATTCTTTTTCCTTGCTATTAGATATTTAAAACATGCAAAACGTGAATGATATATGAAAGATAACAAACATATAACAAAGAGTAACAAGAAAACTTATTGAGCCATGAGATACGCAGGAATCCTGCAACATTCAGCCATACACTAGCAAGACATCAAGAGACACAAAGCTTTGAAAATTCCATCATCCTTTGTATTAATTCTTTGAATATTTACAGTAGAAGAGGAGCAGAATAGATATCAAAAGATTTCTTACATCCAATGTCCAACCCCTGCTAACAAATGTGAGGGGGAATATATAGAAGTCTATTACAAAATATCTCAGGCATTAAGTCATCTGAGAGGGAAAATATCTTCTTTAACTCGTACAGGGATTGCAGATGAGAAGTTATTACAATCTTTAATGCACTTTAAAGGATTTTAACTCCTTGTCAGAACAATTTTGACCTTTGGAGCTCACGGAGTCGGTTTGAGCGCTTTGGTGTAACTGCTGAATGACGTGTCTGTGCAGCTGTATCTTTCTGTAGTTTCTCGGCCCTGTCACCTATGGCTGCTGATGCTACTGTGGTGGCTGAATACTTGTGCTGAGTTGGCTTAGCCTCTTTCTGCATACCTGCTGATGTGTCTTTGTCTTCCTGTGTATGAAAATTTAAATATTTTCAAAAAGTAAAATTATAATTACTGACTCTGATTTAATAGTAATCGTATCAACTCTTCCCACAAATCTGGTGCAGGAAACTGATGCTTCAAAATTGACCCCATGGTCTCATCGGCCTCTGTATATTTATAAAAATGAGGAGGCTCATCAAACAAATGTGTAATCTCATTTATAATAAAAAATAGATTTTCTACTCTGTTAAAGAGGATCTGCCCTGTTATTGGTCCTGTCTCTGCTAATGAACTTGCTGCTTCTGAAATCTGATTTAGTGCAAAAGTGTTTACTCTCTTGGCATATTTATCATGTGAGAGTAACTTTTCTGATGGTTCCAGCAGACTAGGCAGACCTCTGTTTTGTAATGCCAAAAACCTGTTCTAAAACTTGTTGATGTCTGCTTGCATGTCCTGGACTCTTCGCTCCACGGTCTGGACTAGCCTTCTCAATGTCAGGACCCTTTTTATTAGTGAGATAGTTTCTATCCTATTTCTAATTCCCATTTTGATGAGCTGGGAGATTGTTCTGTAATTTAGCACATTTATCAATTTATTGGAAATCTCAGGCATGCTGCCTAGAGATGCCCTTGCTCGTTGTATCTCTTTATGTGCTCTTCCAATGAGTGTTATTTGCTCATAGATGGCCTCAATATATTACCACTGATCTGTGATAGTTTGGCCAATGTGGCCCCATATGACCCTCTTGAGCTCAGACGTGAATTTCTCTAATGTGAGCTCTTTCTCTAGATCAACTATCCTTTTCTTGAGGGCCTTTACCTCCCTCTCTCTCTCAGCCACATTTTGTTTGGACTTGTCATATTTTTCATTTACTTTTGCTAGAGTGTCCTTGGCTTGATTCAGCTCAGACATCTGAGACTCCAAAACTTCAATTTCATTCCTCAGCTTTTGCATATCAAGGCTTTCAGCCTTCTCTGTTGTTGGTGCTGAGGTGGTTGGGGCTGCCTGCTGTACCTGTTGGCTGGGAGGGGCAGTGCCTTGAGGGATGTCCTCAAGATTTATTGTTTCTGGAGGTGGCTGTGAGGTTTGCCCTACCTCATTTTGCTGTAATGCTGCCTCTAATGTGGCCTCTGATTCCTGCAGCTTTTCCTGAGTTTGGAGGAGCTCTTTGTATAGTGTCATTAGTAGAGCAGCTGCATCCTTTTCCTGCCTTTGCTAGGCAACCTCTTCTGTTTGTCGGTGAAGAGTTGGTGGGATTTTTAGCATCTTTTTCAATGCTGCCATATCAGCATCCCTTAGCTTCAGGATTTCTTAGACAGCCTTCACATATTTAGGATCATGCCCAAGCTCTATTATAATTTCTTCCAGAGCTTTGATCCTATTGTCCTTGGCTTGAGAGGAAGCCCTTTCCAACTCAAGCTGTGCAGCAGTGTTATTCAGGCTATTCTGCAGCCTGTAGTTTATTAGGGTCTTGTCTGCCAATGTGGCATAGAACATCTCACCCGTCTGTTTATGCAACTTTATTTGATCCATTGGGTGGATGTCTTTTGATAGGACCTCCAGATTGGTCCTAATGTAATCTGTAGCTGATTGTGGTTGCTGCACTGTTGGTGTAAAATGGCTCATGATCATTTTCCCTTCATGTGCATCAAATGCAGACATGAGCCTTTGTTGGTTGGTAGGAGCCATATTCAGCAGGTGGTTGTAGAGTTGCAGCTTTATTGGTTCATTTCTGTTCTTGATATCTTTAAACTGCTGCTTAATGCTTTTCTCGCCTCCCCTTCTTCGTGCTGAGGAGCTCACCTCTCCTACTGTTGCCCTGTCTTGCTCTTGTTGTAAAGAGCTGGCTGAGGCCTCCATGGTGGGCAGGCATGTTCCTGAAGTTTCCCCCATTGGCATCTCTTCTTCAGAGAAGGGATTCAGGCTTTGCCTCTTATCTGGTGATGCAGTTAGGGGCATTTCCCTGTCTCTTTTCCTGCTCACGTCCTCCCTTTGAGGGGTTTGGAGGACTGATGAGTTAATTCTCGAGTCTTGCCTTGGGGGTGCCATCTATGCTGGCTGCTGCTAGGTGGCCATTGGGGCCTCTGCTGTTTGTTCCCCCTGCACCTGTTGGTCCTTTTGCTACTGTTCCTGTTGGGGTGGCTGCACTTGACTCTGTTGCACCTGTGGTTCTTCCATATCCTTCTCCTTGCCTTTGCTCTGAGCTTGGCCTGTGGTTTGTACTATTTCTTGTTGTGCTGCAGATGATGAGGCCACTGCTCCTACTTGAGGCTTGGGTAGAGTAAGTACCTGTGAAGGAGATTCCAAGTCATCCATTTTCAAAAGATGCCTTCTAGCTCTTTCATTCAATTCTTCTTGGGTGACTGGTTCCTCCAGTGTGTTCCTTCTCCATTTTGGTTGGTTGGCATGTCTTTCAATGTAGGGCATGCTCACATGTTCATAGCTAGAGAGCTTTTATTTTAGCCTTCTTAAGGATATGGTCATATTAGGGTCATAAGGCTTCCAAAGGAAGCTTTATTTTAGGCCAGGGCATTCTAGTTTCCTGTCAGCTTCTTTCCAGCCTTCCCTTTTATTCAAGACAAGGTGGCCCAATTGATTTTTTACCTTGAGTTGTGCCTTCTTACCCTTGCCTGCAAAGTGTACCATATCAGCATTGTCGAATTGCCTGAAATATTCTAGGGCAAACAGTCTCATAGGCACATATTTGGGCAATATGTATGGGCATAACTCACACCCATATATTCTGATTACGGTATAGTGTTGGTAAAAGTACCAATCCCCTATGCTGTATACCTTGGATAGCTGCAGAATCCTCTGCATCTCATCACCCAGTCTTGGAGGAGCTGAGCTTAAGAATAAAGACATGGCTGGATGGATGAAGAGGTCTATGAACTCATAGTATGTATATGGAGAGTAGGTGCTGAGGTGAAACACCGAGGTCTAGTACACCACTGACCTTGGATTGCCTGCTACATCAGTTCTCTTAATCTCAAAGGAGAACTTCTCATGTTGATAATACAGGATGAGGTGGTGAATGTAGAAGGTGTATCTGAACACCTTCTCTCTAGACAAGTTCAAGAACTGCTCATGCATCTTATTTGAAATGTATGTAGCATAGTCATAACAGATTGGAGTCTTGCCTGGGGAGAACATAGTCATCATTACTAGTACAGTTTCCTCAATAAATTCCAGTGACTTGTACCCCAAAACAAAACTAATCATGTATGCAAGATCTACACCCAGTTGATTGAGGTAGCCATCAAAAATGGGAGGGTGCAGCACTGTGTCAGAGTTTGTAATGAACAATTGGTTGAGCTTCAGGATCTGTGCATCTGTTAGTATTTTTTCTCCTTGGTTGATCAAATCCATTAGAGATAGGGGGACCAATTTCTTCTGGGTCTTGAACTGCAGCATCTCTCTAATGGCCTCAGGGGTCATGTAGAATACCACTGCACCTGTAGGGCCAAGCATAGCCCTTTGCATGGGGTCATAGCAGACAGCACATAGATGAATCAGGTCAGGGAACTGGTTGACCTGAGGGAGCTTGAATATTGGGAGGAAGGAATCCCAAATGCCTAGTATGTCTGTCCCATCCTTATGTCAGGCCTTAAGCTCATTTAGTAGATGAAGGTGGAACTTGCACTTCGATGAGGAGTCCTCTGAGATTTGGTATTCTAGGTCTGCCAAATCCTGCCACTCCAGCTCTCTTTGGGGGGCATTTAGGGGAGCAACATTGAGGGCTACTGGTGTAGCTGGAGTCTCCATGGTTGTTTGGATACTGATTGGTAAGTAAACTTCTGTTTGTTGGGCCCGAAGAGCACTGCCTGAGTGAAGAGGCAAACTGAAAATGTAAGGTCATAGGGCAAGTCCACAGCAGTTGAAATACTGTTTTGGTTCCTTGAAAAGGCAAGTTATAGTGTTTAACAAACCTTCCTCAGTAATTGAGTGCAGGTTATGGTTTCTAGTTCACGACTGCGCGAACGAAGAATGCGGGTTTTTCACTGAAATTGCAGTCTAAATGGCTTGGCTAGTGAAATTCGACCGTCAATTTTCCAAGAGGGAGTTGGGTGTAAGTAGTTTTTCGGTGAATTTAGGCGTTTTCTGTGCTTAACGTAATTTTTAGCATTTACAGAGAAAACCAAGTTTCAGAGAGGTTTTCACGGACAAATACCTGGCAGATGGATTGCTTGCGTCGGAACAGTAGGTGGGTACACGCGCTGAAGCTCTCCAGTTGGTTTTGAGCAGGTTGGTGAATTCTTCGTCGTAAAATGCATGTAGAGAGCGCAGCAACGTTTTTGCAAAAAGTGCAAAAAACGTGTGATTTTTGACAAAATATGGCTTTTTGGGGTCATTGGCGCCTTTTTTAAATGACGTCAGCATGATGTCAGAAAGTGGGTCCAGGTTGGATGACGTCAGCATGAAGTCATCAGGTGACGTGGTAGCCTAAGACCGGTCCACGGGGGCGGTAAGGTGGCGAACAGGTGGGCCAGTGGTGCTCGAGGCGCGCGGTCGTGGCGCCGACACAGGCGGTACGAGGGCACTGACATAGGCGGACAGGTGGCACGATATCGGCCTACCTCTTATATGGCGGGGAATCTGTCAGAGGGGGCTCCGATGGATTTTGAGGGCGACGCGTGGACCCCGCATGACATCAGCGTCTGACAGATATCGGATGATATCTGTCGGACGTCGGGGCCGGTCCGAAATTCACGACGACCGTCGATCTGAAGGACCTGGATCGGACGGTTATCGGGTACTTGAGTTGCATGGAAGATACGGTCATCGGGCGGGTATTTAAATAATGATTTCCATTGAAATTTGTGCCCAGTGGGACCCTTCGGCATATTGAAAATTCAATGGTTTTGTAATGAAATTATTCGTTAAAAACATATCAACCGTAAACTTTGGGAAAAAGGAGGAATTTATAGTTTATCAAAGATCTTTTCGCAAAATCGCCCGGGGTATCAAAACTTAGGATAAGAGGGTTTCTCCATGAATTTTTCATGTAAACAGCGAAAATGGGTCCTGACCTTAGGATAAGGCGGGGAAAGTGGGTTTTTAGGCATTTCTTCGCTTTTGAGTGGGTATAAGGGTAAAAGGGGTTTTTCCAAGGTTTTTTGGGAAAAATGAAGGATTGAATGGGCCAATGAGTGCTGGGGAAATAGGAGGTTAGGCTTGGGTTCTTGAGCTAACCAGGTGTTAATTCAATTCCCTATTGGTGAGCCATATGGCTATAATGCCAAGGAGGGGGTATTATACATTGCTTAGGGTTTATACACCATGGTGTTATAGTAGTAGGGAAAGGGTGACATAGGGAGTTAAATAATACATGTTAGAGGTCAATATGGAGGGGGAAGGTGAATGAAGAGTGATATCACTAAGCTTTCTTGAAAACAACTTAGCTTGAAGAGTAGATCAAAATGAAAAGAACTTTACACAAGAAATGTGGCTTCTAAAGGCCATAAGAACCAATATAAAACATCGAATCTCTCTTATAAACACATCTTGTGAAGGGAGGTTAGTAATGAGTGGTGAATCAGGAGAAAGGGAAGTTAGACATGCTTCATTATGATGTTTTCCTTGTATTTGACTGGCAAAGTTTCAGCTTGGAAGTAACACCACTTCAACAACCCCATTTACCTACCCAACTATTTTGCCTAGCATTTTTTGCTTCTTCTTGGAGGGTGCACTTGGACTTGCAAACCCTTTTTGTGCCTTTTATTTTCCATTGGCTTTTTCCTTTGATTTCCTATCTAGCACTACCCTTATTTCTTCCAAGGCCCAAGATTAAGCAGTTGGGAACCTTAGTTTCTCTGCCTAACTACTGATCTGCCAAGATTAGACAGTTTGGACAGATTTCTTTCTCTATTCCTCAATAAAATTGAAACATGGCATGATCCAGATTAGACTGTTGGATCATCCATCAACACTTTAATAGGCATGAAGGCATGTACACACCTTGCTTTTCCTTGGAAATATGGGATCTTTGAGTCAAAAAAGTAGAGCATATTTGGCATTTGAATTTGCCAATCATGAAATATGAAACCTATTGGTATAGGTATCCAACAGTGGCTCCACATGGGGATGGTTTTTCTTCTTGAAAGACCAAGAACAGCAGGTCAGTGTGCCTTGGCCCTTTGGCTACTGCTTTCAAAACTTGGAGCTTCTTCATCCTTGAACCCTCAAAATGTAGACTGTCCTATTTATAATACTTGCTGCAGTCCAGTCTTTTCCTGCTTCTGCAAGATTCTTGAAACCAATTTATTCACATACTTAGAAAACACAAACAATATATATAGCAAATTATGTACAAGGGCAGCCAAACTGCATTTATGGAAGGTAGTCAAAATAGTGCTTCAGCATCCTGCCATTGACAGGACCTTCATCCAAATCAGTTTCATCAAGATTTTTAAGAAAGTAGGTGTTATTTCCTTGTACTGCTTGGATGAGAAATGGTCCTCTCCAAAGGGAATCAAACTTTCCATGCTTTCCTTTGTTTTCTCTCCTTGAATCCCACTTGAGAACTTTGTCACCCATGTTAAAATCCTCAGCCTTGGTCCTTCTGTCAAAAGCTTTCTTGAGCTTCTCTTGTAAGATTTGAACTCTGTTATAAAATTGGTCCCTGGTTTGCTGCAAGAATATAATTTGATTCACCCTTCTTTGCATATCATTGGGCTCAGCTTGACTTTCTTGGAGTAGCTTCATAACAGGGATCCTTAGTGATGAAGGAAATTTGGATTCTATTCCATAGACTAACTCATATGGGCTGACCCCAATTGATCTTTTGGTTGTTAATCTATCTGCCCATAAGGCATTGACAAGTTTCTTATGCCAATTATTTTTGTTCTCTTCCAACACCTTCTTTATCATATTTACCAGGATTTTATTTGATGATTCTGCCAGGCCATTTCCTTGGGGATAATATGCAGTAGAATGGCCCAAAGTAATGTGGAATTTGTGACCGAAGCTAACCATCTTTTTAGATCTAAAAGCAACAACATTGTCTGTTATTATTTTATCAGGGCATCCAAATCTAGCAAGGATATTGGTCTCAAGAAACTGAATGATAGTGGAATCATTTGCTTATCTGCATGGAATTGCCTCAATCCATTTTGTGAAGTAATCCGTAGAATCCACCTATGTTGGCCTGAAGATGAGGGATTAATTTCTCCAATGAAATCTAAACCCCATTGCTGAAATGGTCTTTCTGTTGCAATAGGCCTTAGAGGCAATGGCAGCAATTGTCTCTTTCCTTCAAACACTTGACATTTATGACATGCAGTGGTGAATTTATTGACATCAGAGAAAATAGTAGGCCAATAGTATCCAGATCTCAGTATTTTATCCATAGATGCCCACCACAATCACATGCATGAAATTCTTCCATGATCCTATTAGCTTCATTTTCAATTAAACAGTTTAATAAGATTCCCTCATGGTTTTTCCAAAACAGATTTCCTTCCATAACACAAAATTTTAAAGCTTTCATTTTTAAGAACTTACTTTTAGTTCTGGACAGCCCTACTGGAGCACACAGGTTTTGCAACACATAACAAATATCAGAATACCAGGGGGATTGTTCAAAGGCTACATTGATCTTTGGAGTCGCCAGCTCCGGTTCACTGTCCAGTTGGTTGATGTCTAGGGCTTGGAAATTTGTTTCAGACATTAATTTGGCCAAGCCCTGGCCTTTTATTAGTTTTGTAGGTTTTATTTATATATCAAATTCCAGAATGTTTGCAATCCATTTTCCTCTTCTACCCTCCAAGTTTTCTTGAGTGAGTATATCTTTGACAATTGGACTTGGCATATAGGCTATTATATGGGAGTATAGGATGTAAATCCTAAAGTCCTTAACAGCTTTAACCAAAGCATATGCTTGTTTTTCCATGATCTGGTACTTGAGGGGTGCATCTCTAAGAGCTTTACTGAAGAAAGCAATGGATTTCTCATTCCCTTGGTCATCTTTCTGTAGTAAAACTGCAGCAATTGTATGTTGAGAAGCAAAGGGAAATATGATGAACTCTCTATCAAACTGAGGGTTGGTTAAGACAGGGGTTTGAGTAAGGGCAAACTTGATGCTTTCAAACGCTTGATTTGCCTCTACTGTCCACTTTACTTTTGAGTCCTTTTTGAGCATGTTATTTAGCAATCTACTCAGCTCAGCCAGGTTTGGGATAAACCTTCTTAGAAAGTTGATTTTCCCCCAAAAGGCTTGTAATTCCTTTATATTCCTTGGATGGGGCATTTGTTGGATGGCCTGGATTCTGTTTGGGTCAATTCTAATGCCATTTTTGGAAATAATGTGACCCAGCAGTTTTCCTTCCTCTATACCAAAAAAGGATTTTTTAGGGTTTAAGGAAATTCCATATTTCCTACAAGTTGTGAATATCTGCCTTAGATGTTTCAAGTGGTCT